>MEHQ01002881.1:0-56493 GCA_008828725.1 Saccharina japonica
CTTCCCGAGAGAGTGAAACCCCTTCCTGACCGCCCCTGGCGATGGACCCTGGCTGCTAGTGCCTCTCCGTGGCGTGCTATAGACGCCTGGTTTTAGGTGTCTCCTGCAAAGGTGACCCTTAGTCTCTGGTGGGGGCGCTCCAAAGCCCCTGATGGGGGGGAAGCAGCCCTTCGCCTCCCCCCCAAGATCCCTCTCAGGGGTGGGGGTGACGTGTTGGTGTTGCTCTCGCCCGAAGACTCTGGCGCTCGGTGTCTCGGCCGCGATCTCGGTCTTGTCGAAGGCCCGTCACCTGTTTCTGACCGAGCCCTCCGAACCCCTGTAATGGAGCGTAGGGGGGGGGCGGCCCTGTCCTCCCTCGGCACCGTCCCGCTAGGAGTCTGCTGCTGGACCCTTCCGGGCTGGCGGGCTGGGCTCGCTGCCCCTATGCTTGCCCTTACCAGAGTGGTCGTCTGCTGCCCGCCCTCCTCAGGTGGGGAAAACACTGCTGGATGCGTCGTGGTTGTTGCTGTTACCGGACCGCCCACCTGCTGCGTCCCCCTTAGTATTGGATGGGTAACGGCTGATACTGACTCCCCTGCCCCCAATCGCTGTGCCGCCCTCGGCGCGTGCTGCTGTAGTCCTCCTACCGCAAGGGTTGGTCCTCCTGCCCTCACTCGCATCCACGACGGGACCGTCATCTGCCGTCCTCGGCCGACCGGCGTTGCTATCCCGGCTTGGCCCGCGCCGGCTGCTGTGGATGAATGATCCGGCGCAATCTGCGTCCCAGGTGACCTTTGTTGTTGCAGACCCCCTGGCACGCGCGTTGGTGGTTCGTTCCCTGTAGTCATCCACGCTGGGGTAGTCATGTGCTGCCCTCGGCCCACCGTCTGGACTGGTATTCGCCCCTCCTCTGTCGCGGGAGGCGCTGGCGTAGGCCCTTCTTCTCCCCTCGTGGGGCGCATGAATTGGAGGGGGATGCTCGGCGCAGGCAAGCGCCCGGAGAATCCTGCCCGCTGCGTCCTTCCCCTCCCTCTCCCCATTGATATTCTTGTCGCTCCTCTTCCTTGCGTGGTAGGCTGCTGAGGGCCGCTGGGGAGAGGTCCGGTCTCTCCCCTCCCCCTGTCATTCCGCCCTCCACTCTCTTACCCTTGCTCCTCCCTCCATCCCCCTTCCTCCCCCATGCGTTTCCCTTATTCTTCCCCGCCTTCCTGCCCTCCGTCCCGTACACCCCCCTCCCCCCTCGCCCCGAATTCCTCTCCTTCTTCCTCCGTATCTTCCATTCTGCCCCCCTCTGCCACCCGCGACTCCTCCTTGTCTCTCTCCTCTCCCCGCTCCCCCATCCATTCCCCCTCCTCTTCCTCCTCCTCCTCCTCCCCCTAAACCCCCCCTCCACCCCCTTGCTCTCCCTCCCTCTCTCGTCACCCCCCCTTCCTCCCTAATACTTCCGCTCTCCCTCCGTCCTCTATCCCCCCCGCTGTTCCCTCTTCCTGTCTTTCCTGCATTCCCCCTCCTGATTTCTAGTGTTTCTTCCGGCATGGCCTAATTTTCGGGTTCCTGTCCGTAAAACGTACGGTCCCCAATCAACATTTCTCTCCCCCCCCCCCCCCCCCCCCCCCCCCCCCGCCTCGGTGCCGCTGCTGTTGCGGAGCCAAGGGCCCCATCGCGGCAGCGGCGGAACGACGTGTGTTGCTTGCCCTCTCTCGACGAGGTGTCCTATTCCTTCTGCGGCAGCTACAGACGTAGTAGCTATATCTAAGCTGTTTCTACCGCGGTGTTGTCTCTGTTACCTCGGCCAAAGCAATAAATCCGTGTTACAATTATTTCCCAGACTCTCTCTCTCTCTCTTCCTAAAGGCTGGGCTACGGGCGGTGTGAGTTCGCCTACCTATTGATATGTTGCACCTGGTATAACTTCGGGTCATGTGTGGGACACGATTAATAGACGTCCCCAAATATCATACCTCCGCTACCGCTGGCCGCAATACCGGCTCGCCCTCCCTCTCCCTCTTCTTCAAATATAGCCAGTCTGTTAGCAACTGGTGCACCGTTACTCCGGTATGTTTCCCTGGTATCTCTTACAGCTGCAGTACGCCCAGGCTGGGCGACAGGGAGTAGTAGTGTGTGATTTCGCCGAACAGATTGGTGTACGTATTAAATAGCAGTTGGCCTATTTATAATCTGTGATACTGAACCGTCTCCCCCACCCTCCCCCAACCCTCCTCACCCCTACACTCTCCCCCCCGCAGGAAAAAATAAAAAAATAAAAATAAAAAATAAAAGAGGGGGGGGGGGGAAAGACTCGAGAAAAAAGGACGAAACACACACACTCCAAAACAAACAAACAAACAATCAAATAGCCCCTCGCCCCGGCTACAATATCTTCCTCTCTTCTCTTCTCTTCTCTTCTCTTGTTTTTTTTTTTTCTTTTTCTTTCTTCTTCTTTCTTTTGTTTTTTTCTTTTCTTTCTTTTCTTTTTTTCACTCTCTGTCTCTGTCTCTGTCTCTGTCTCTCTCAACTGTTATCTCTGTCGTCCGTAGTGCACCACCTCTCGGGTACGTTCCAGTTGTACGAGTACCTACTGCTGCTGTAACTACTGCTGTATGTAGTACGGGTAACCGGATGGTACTCGCACACCGTTTTGAGGGATCGGCGTATACGTACGCGCAAAAAATAAATACCAGTTTGTGAGTTCTGCCTGTCAGTTTTGTGATAAGATCGCCGCCCCCAGAGATCACACCTCTCCTCACACGGGCCTCAAATAGTATCCTCTCTCTCTCCCTCTGTATCTCTCTCTCAACTGTTATCTCTGTAGTCCGTAATGCACCACCTCTCGGGTACCTTCCAGTTGCACGAGTACCTACTGCTGCTGTAACTACTGCTGTACGGGTAACCGGGTGGTACTCGCAGATCGTTTTGAGGGATCGGTATATACGTACGCGCAAAAATAAGTACCAGTTTGTGCAGGCTGGTTTGTGAGTTCTGCCTGTCAGTTTTGTGATACGATCGCCGCCCCCAAAGATCACACCTCTCCTCACACGGGCCTCCAATAGTATTATCTCTCTCTCTCTCTGTCTCTCTCTCAACTGTTATCTCTGTAGTCCGTAGTGCCCCACCTCTCGGGTACCTTCCAGTTGTACGAGTACCTACTGCTGCTGTAACTACTGCTGTACGGGTAACCGGATGGTACTCGCAGACCGTTTTGAGGGATCGGTATAGACGTACGCGTCAAAAAATAAATACCAGTTTGTGAGTTCTGCCTGTCAGTTTTGTGATACGATGCGGAGAAACAACAATGGCGAGTGTTTCCATTCCGTCATGCTGAAAGTACAATACACATACTGTATTGCAGTATATAACTTTGGTATAATATATACGTATACAGAGTAATACCATACGGTCAAGGGGGTCAAAGTTACACAGCCGCTGGCGCGGTCCGGAACAACATTCCATAGCAAACGTTGGTGAATGTGTGGCCGTTTGTCTATATTTCAGTTGCCAAAAAGTGATCGTTTAAGCCATTTATAGGTACAGTTGAAGCCAAAAATAGGTGATACGTACATTGAGTAGCCGGTAATAGGTGTACCTACGCACTTTGAGCCATTTGTGGGTACAATGGAGCGCAGGCCCAATATCAGGCAGGCACGGAAGCCGTTTCCGGTGTACATTACGCAGTCAGTGTACCTATAAATGGCTCAAAGTGCGTAGGTATACCTATGTTTGGCTAATGCCCTATAATATGCCTGGAACATATCATATGAAAACATGAATATACGAAGTATACGGTTATATCATATAATACATAGATATATACAATACGGTAATAAAAAAAAACTGTACTACTCGTAGTGCTTTCTCTCTGATGAGGGTCTTACCTGGTACGAATGCATGCACTATATTATATTCATTATTTTATGGATGGATGTCGCTACCCGGGTATATATAGGGATATGGGGTGTACGAGAGGCGTTTGGTTTGCGAATATTCAGTGTTCTCCGAATTAATGTTTATTGACATTGTGAAAACAAGAGAATACTAGTAATCACGTCCATCCCAACCTATATGATAACATGTGCACGTACGTATGTATGTGCATGCCTGAACAAACAAATGCCTGATCTACTCGCATATTATACGAGTATAGCTTTTCTGAAACAGGCGTGTGCTTGAACGAACACTAACACTATTATTATGTTTTCGCGCATATTTATTTTCTCAGGCAAAATTTATCGGGCAAGCAAGTAGTCTTAGCGTATTCCCCGTCGTGGGCGTGTGTGCGCCACTCCTGAATTATTAGATCAGGCAGCCCGCCGCAGAGTTAAGCACTTCAGCCGGTTCCAAACCGATTGGTTGTTGCTCGAGCCTCAGCTCTCAGAAACTCATATAGCACGAAGAATGGCGCTCAAGGCCAGTGTTTTTATTATTGCTCTTGCCCAAGAGGACAGGATGAAGAGGAGGAGGATAGAAGCGTGAAGGAGAGCGTGTGCACGGTCGATCGATCACGGAGCTCCCAAGTTTCAAGACCCCCGGCATGCGGCATGACCCTACGTAAAAACCTGGAACGAAAACCTGTTTTTTCAATGATATGTATATAGCTCGGGTAAACTCGAACCGGTAACTTGGGGTACCGCCGCACATACGAAACCATGGCAACTGATCCAGACTGATTCCACCGCATACTTACTGAATCGACATTGGACATACCGCTGCTTGTACTGCCGTAGCACTTTGTACTACTGCTTTGGCCTACTCGCTACAGGCGGCTATGTTACCGATCAGCGATTAGGTATAGACTATTGGCTACTGCCGGGTAGAATTGTAGCTATCCTTAACACGACCCCTCGATGGAGGTGACATAGTCAAACTTGCTACATTCAACTATCGAATTGGACTATTAATACCCAATATCTAGGTTATAATGTACTCTTGCTTGGTTATTACTGCAAGTATCACAACCTACTCCGTTGTATCTTCTCGAAAGTGTCAAATCTCGTCACTTGATTGCCGGTGTACTTCTTTGTACTACTTGTCTGCATATTTTACATGTGCATCCGTTGACATGTCGCAACAAAAGTCCATTACTCCTTTGCGGCGTCGCAACAACATCAACCGTTCCTGCTTCGCTTATGATGGGCGACTAACCCTTGTACAGCTATTAATAATGCAACAACACGCACCTGGCAACATAAAAGGCGACTACTGCTGTGACAGGTTTGAAGCATGGACGAGCATGCAAACCGCAAACATATCATACACAGACATACTCGGCACGAAATTACTTCGTGCGCTAACTACTACGACGTCGTTACTGGCCGTAGGTTTTACTTCTGAAAGGATACCAGTCGAACAACAATGTTAGCTATTATACTTTGCCCCTGAAACACATTCCAAACTGCCATGATGTCGTACTGCCCAAAGAGTGAATGAACAGAAGTTGACGGCAGGTTTGTGTTGGAGAGAGACAAGACGAATTACTGCAAAAACGCACGACTGCATCTCAAGAATAATTGCACTGATCAGTTTGTTGACCAAGAACGTTGAAATAACTACGTTGCAGCATATCACGCTTCTGCTCCCCCCCGTACAAAGAAGACGTGTGGTGTTACTACAGAAAAAAAATTGCACAAATAGACTAGCAGCCAAACCACGTTTCTGCCGCCCTCCCATAAAAAATAGGGCAATGGTCATTTGGGGGTATACCCCCTGGTTTTACGGCCATTTGGGGGTAGGGTCAAAATGCGCCCGCGGAACGCGCTCCCGCGGGCCCAAACAGGCCTCAAACGCCATTCCGAAGCCCTGGCGAGATGCCCGAAGCCCATGCCCAGCACGCACACAACTTTTTTTTTTTTTCAGGCACGTCCTTGGGCCTAACGGGACGGCGGCGCACGAGGGAGCAAACGAAGTCCCCCCTTTGACCACATCTTGGGGGGGGATAACCCCACGTACCTACTAAATTTATCTACTCCCCCCGATTGACCACTTTTTTCACCCCGTTTGACCAAAACCATACCCCCTTTTGACCATCTGCGACAGCCCCAAAAACGACTACAGCAGTACGTATCCACGTCACCGCCCAACAGCCCGAATAGATCACGGGGCGGAACATCCAGAACTTGCGAGTAGTCGGGATCGTTTGCCTCCCAAGAAATAAATTTCGGCACAACTATACAAATCAAATCTTTATAGACGATATGAAGATATCGGCTCGTCTGAGAAAACATGACGGTGATGGGGGAATCAGAACACATACGAGTACGTGTATACTCGGCGTATGGGTCGTGAGTTGCAGGGTGCTTGGTGCTTGGTGCTTCGTTCCTGGGTGCTGTGGGTCATGGGTGCGCGGTGTTGGGTTGTTGGACGGGAGGGGTCTTTGCGACACGAGCAACATCAGGCGCAACGACGGTCGTTAGTCTTCTTGAGAAGTGCTTTCCTCCTGTCCCCAACGTATCCATCCCCGACGGCAGGCTGGTGTGTTCGAGTACAGATCGCCAGGATCACACCCAGCAACCAAGCACCAAGCACCAAGCACCCAGCAACCCACGACCCATACCCCGAGTATATACGTATGTGTTCTGATTCCCCCATCACCATAGCAACCAAGCACCAAGCACCAAGCACCCAGCAACTCACGACCCATACGCCGAGTATACACGTACTCGTATGTGTTCTGATTCCCCCATCACCGTCATGTTTTCTCAGAAGAGCCGATATCTTCATATCGTCTATAAAGATTTGATTTGTATAGTTGTGCCGAAATTTATTTCTTGGGAGGCAAACGATCCCGACTACTCGCAAGTTCTGGATGTTCCGTCCCGTGATCTATTCGGGCTGTTGGGCGGTGACGTGGATACGTACTGCTGTAGTCGTTTTTGGGGCTGTCGCAGATGGTCAAAAGGGGGTATGGTTTTGGTCAAACGGGGTGAAAAAAGTGGTCAATCGGGGGGAGTAGATAAATTTAGTAGGTACGTGGGGTTATTCCCCCCCAAGATGTGGTCAAAGGGGGGACTTCGTTTGCTCCCTCGTGCGCCGCCGTCCCGTTAGGCCCAAGGACGTGCCTGAAAAAAAAAAAAAAGTTGTGTGCGTGCTTGGCATGGGCTTCGGGCATCTCGCCAGGGCTTCGGAATGGCGTTTGAGGCCTGTTTGGGCCCGCGGGAGCGCGTTCCGCGGGCGCATTTTGACCCTACCCCCAAATGGCCGTAAAACCAGGGGGTATACCCCCAAATGACCATTTCCCTAAAAAATAAGACGTGTGGTGGTACGTATTATGAGGCAAATCAATTTTGCCGTTAAGTGGATGCGACCCCGCGATGCAAATGCCCCTCCTAGCGACCCAGATGACGATGTCCAGCGACTTAAGAAGCGATGTTCCAGCAGCCCTAAAGCGATCCAGATAGTGATGTCCAGCGGCCCCAGAAGCGATGTTCTAGCAGCCCTAAAATGTGAAGATGTCAAGCGACTCCAGAAACGATGTTCCAGCAGCCCCACACGATCGATGATGATTCGGCGATTCCAGAAGACGTCCCCCCCGGTAATCCCAATAGATAGATGATACTGTGGCCCGATCCCGAAAAGACACTTCGGCGACCCCACGATTCTGTTGTTAGTGCCGCGACTCCGGAGGCTCCGACAGTCCCGTCGAACAGTGCTGTAGCGATTCTGAAAGTTGTCTTTTCGGCAATCACAAGCTCTTTTGTTTGCAGCGATCCCGTGAAACGTCTTTCCGGCGACCCCGCGTTGATAATTAAGGCGAACCCTGTTGTGGCTGGCGGTCCCCATTGCATTTTCACAAGTTAAAATGCTATTAATAAGCTCTTGTCGAAGTCGTCGTCAAAATTATCAACCGGGATATGTTCCGTGTCATCGGGGCGGATTTGGGCTCCCATCGCAGCAGCCGTGTGCGTGTTGCGGCGGTTCTCTGGGCGTAACTGTGGATCCAAGCGGGTTTCCGGTTGAGTTTTTGATAGGCATGAATACGGGGATAATGACGAGCGGTCCCCGAGGGTACAGGCCTCCGTGGATATATAAACACGGTGGCTTGTGCACGCAGGATCACAACTTGTTTGCCCCAGCTTTCTTGTGAGCTGGAAGGACCAGCTACGGGGTCCGAGAGACCAGATGTACGACGACCAGGCCACGGTCGATGCTCACTCAGGTGGTAGTCTATATGTATGAACTCAGTATAAGCTTTGGCGTGTCGTAATGGTGGAGAGGTAGATTTGGGGAACAACGTGAGACGTTGTTCACACCGTAGAATAATCGATAGATGAGTTTTTTTGTAGGACATGACCAGAGAGCCTGTTACGGGGGACAGGATCTACTCCATATTATGAATGATGCGTGCCAAGTTTAACCCTGTAACATGGTGTCCAATCCGATAGTGGAACTCGGGTTTCCACCTTGCGGTTAGTTTTATTGTTGGCATCGGACACCGTCTTGGTTATCGCGTGGCTGGCCCCTCTTTAGCGAGCCAGCTGGGGAGAATGACACGACGATGTACCGTGGGCAGTTTCGATATACAAAGTTATACTATTGCTATGGGGTCGTGGATATATATATCTGTTGATCACGGCACCGAGGGTTGAACTCCCATCGCCATCTGCCATGACCCCGTCCCATGCCCAGCCTCTTTTCGGCCGTAGCACGCGCAGCCCTCTTGTTTTAGGCATGGGAAGCCAGGAGATATATCTGTTGATCACGAGGGCGAGGGTTGAACTCCCACCGCCATCTGCCATGACCCCGTCCCATGCCCAGTCCCTTTTCGGCCGTAGCCCGCGCAGCTCTCTTGACGTTTCAGGCATGGGAAGCCAGGACATCTTTGCGGAGAATCGCGATCAACACATGAGGGAAGTCAAGAAGGCGCTGACACCGGTTGGAAAATGTTGAAGGACGAGATGGAAGAAGGGGGCGGATATACGTAGGGTGGAGGTGTTTTTACGGCGCACTTGGCGTGCTGAGAGGGGTATTTCCTAAACGGGTAGACGTGGCCGGGTTTTCCCCTCTCAGTCTTGGTTGGCATAGCGCGTAAAGGGGGTCTAGGAAAGTTCTCCATGGGGAAGAGGCATTCCTCTCCTTGCGTTGGTGTTTGCGATGCATGTGAATTTTTGTGCGTACTGAGAGAGGTTTTTATCCTTGACGGAAAAATGTGCCCGGGTTTTTCCCTCTCAGTCTTGGTTGGCATAGCGCGTGCAAGGGGTCCAAGCAAAAAGCGCGGCTCTTGTGGCGTTTGTTTTGCGACGCATGTGAAATCTGGTGCGTGGTGCGAAGGGTTTTTCCTTGACGGAAAAACTTGGCCGGGCTTTCCCTTTTCAGTCTTGATTAGTATAGGGCGTGGCGGGAGTCCTAGAATACTGTAGTGATCCCCGTGCTACGTCAGTGTTGCGACGCATGTGAAATGCTGTGCGTACTGGGGAAGGCTTTTCCTTAACGGAGAAATTTGGCCGAGTTTCCTCCCGCAGTCTTGGTTGATGTAGGCAATCTTAGGTCCACAGCCTAAAGGATGCTGCGGCGGTTCTCTGGATCCAAGCGGGTTTCCGGTTGAGGTTTGATAGGCATGAATACGGGAATAATGACGAGCGATCTCCGGGGGTACAAGCCTCCGTGCATATATAAACACGGTGGCTTGTGCACTCAGGATCACAACTTGTTTGCCCCAGCTTTCTCGTGAGTTGGAAGGACAAGCTACGGGGTCCGAGAGACCAGATAGATGTACGACGGCCAGGCCACGGTCGATGCTCTCTCTGGTAGTAGTCTATGCGTAGGAACTCAGTATAAGCTTTGGCGTGTCGTAGTACTGGAGAGGTGTCAATTGGGGAACAAACGTGGTGGTGAGACGTTGTTCACACCGGAGAATAATCGATGCATGAGGTTTTTGTAGGACATGACCAAGGAACCTGTTACGGGGGACAGGATCTGCTCCACATTATGAATGACGCGTGCCAAGCTGAACCCTGTAACATGCGCACTACTCGCCTGTGGGCGCGGAGCCCCTCGCGTGTAGCACTCGGCGGCATTGTGCGTGGTCATCTTATGCGTAGATCATCACTTCTGCCCAGCACTGCCCCCTGATCCAGATTTATTTCTTCTTTTGGCCGGCGGGCTTGTTGCTTTTCCCGTGGCCCTTGACAGGCACTGCACAGCCGCTCCTGTAATGCCCCGCCTTGCCGCAGTTGTTGCACATATGATGGAACTGGGATCAGGTGATTGATGCTGGTGCTGCTGTCATGGCCGCACCACGTCCAGCAATCCTTCCCGTTTTGTTCCTCGACAGTCCGTCCAGGTAGAGAGGTGACGTAGTACCGACTGAATCTTCGGGAGATCGAAGTCTGGATCCTTCCAGGTCATCAGCTTGACGTCCCGGCACTCCGCGAGGCCTTCCTTGCAGAACGATATCGGAGAAGTGCCTGCCCGTGATAGGTTCCTCCATCTCAGTAGGTTGCGCAGTCGTGAGTTCGTTGATGTAATCGTCCGGGTCATGTCCCGGCGTCAAGCTCATAGTCACGATTGCATCCTGTGTGGTGCATATCGTCTCGTTGGTGATTTTCAGGTACTTCCGACTCCAGCTCCTTGACGGCCATTAATCCGCGGCCGCGAGTTCCCCGCGCGCCCTCTGCATGCTTCGTCACTACTAGCAGCGGCGCCGGTGATCAAGTAGAGGATGGCAAAAATATCCTGGTTGGCTTTTGTCATACGCGGCTTGGCGTTGCTCGAGAGACTCTTGAGAGGAAGCTGTCGCCTATTAATTGTACTTTTCGCAACACTATTTATTTTAGAGCACGGAATTTAAATGCTCTCGGAATTTCCCATACCTTCGTGATGTACTTTCGATTTTAAAGAGAACGAAAAAAGACGGAAGAAAGTGGCAGAAATCCCCCCTCAAAACGTATGGTTCAATCAACGGGAAAATATTTCCACTTAACAGGTGGAAAATAAAATGGCGCCAACCGATGCCTTTCGGCGTTCCACTGACCTTAACCTTTTTTTTTTTTTTTTTTTTTTCAGTTGACGCAAATTACGCGTCCAATTGGTGGTTTACTGTCAATGAGCTGATCATGGTCCTCCACAAGACGTAACTTTTTTATTTTAGACTTCAGCGAAAAAAAAAACTGGCCAAAACAGTATTTCTTCGCTCGGCCCTGGTGACCACGACTTTTGCCTGCGAAGTGTGCCTGCCTGAAACCACCTGCAGCGTGTGCCTTATGAAAGGCAAGGGCATCGTGGGGTCAGCCAGCACCCAAAATGAATGCATGCCCTTGGCGGGTAGTGTCAGCAGCATACAAAACAGCAGAAGAACCAGGTACAGAAAATAATGTAATTCATAAAATGAACGCACCCCATTTGCGCGTTGCGTGGAACGCGAGCACACGAACATATATTTTCGTGTCAAAAGTACGTAGTATCGGCAAAACATATCCTGAGAACGCGCTTCCACTTCCAAGAAGAGGTACGTATATATGTATATAAGAGACAACACACAAACTAGAACGTAGGGAGGAAAAAAAACAGATTTGTTATTATGTATATGTATGTATATTCAAGTTACACTACATTACCGAATATGGGCAGCATCCGATTCATCACGTGTGCCACACCAGCCAACCCTGTTTCCGCGGGTCCCTCTCCCCCCTCGCCACGTCGTCCGCAGCGAAAGTTTCCCGTGACCACAAGAGGCCGAAATGGTTTTCCTGAGATGAATCTTCTTGCTCTATGCTGCCAAACTTATCCGGCTGCCGAACTCATCCGACTCACACGGGCTGGAACTATCGTTCACCTACTGGATGTGCCAGTCTGTTTTGCTTCCGCCCCCCCCCCCAAGCCCCTACATCTAATCGCGTGTTTTAAGAGCCACGTATCAACACTCCCCTCCTCCCCGTACGCCTAGAATGCTTCCGAATAAACAACGTTCGCGCCGGGGTTTGACGAGACCCCAACACAAAAAATAGCAAAACAACAGGTCCTCTTTCCTGCAGCGCTGGTCAACAGGCAACGCCAGGAACACTGAAACCTAATCCCCAACAAAACAAAATGATGACAAAAAATCGCATGGAACATATCATGTTTCCCGATCGACATTGAGGGGGAAAGGGACGGGACGGGGGGGCAACGTCCCCGCCCCGGCGACGTGGGCACTGCATGAAACCCACAACAAGCATCGGCCACCTACGGAGGAGGCAGGGGGGTCATGCATGCGTGCGTGCGTGGTCGTGCCCGGTACTCTAGCGCCAAAGAGCACGAAATAAAAAACCAACTCACTGCTGCGGTCTATATAGCCGCCAAAACAAAATTGACTTGACCACACCAAATGCAGCAATTCGTCAACGCTGGTTGTACGATCTGTGGCCTTTGGGGTACTAGCTAGCGGGAGACCCTGAACAAACTATTCAAGTGTTTTTCAGAAGCGTCAAGAAAAAACACTCCTCACACCTCTCTACCCTAAGGGTGAAAACCGAGAGGCACACGAGGACGACTCTGAAACTACAGTAAAGTGGCAGACACAAAAAACAACGTGCAGCATACTTGGCGTTACCTTGCGTCGTGTTGCATCTATCACCGCCGCGTTCAGCGTGAGGATTTTACACATTATTCTTCACAAAAAAGGCATAATTTCACTAAAAAAAACGCCTGATTGTGGAATGGAAAAATGGATTTGACAAATCTTACGCGCCTTCCTTCCTTCCTTCCAGATCATGAAAAAAAACTTCAATTTATCGACTTTCAACAAAAATGAAAAAAAAAAAAAAAAAAGAGCTCCGTAACCGAACATCTCCAAGGAAAAGCTAAAAACAAACAAGCGAAAGCACCAACCGCGTTTTTACCATTATGTTCAACGGGAAATATGGCAGAGATAGAATGTATCCCTTGTCATGACGAGAGTACACTCTCGCGCACTATTCCTCAACACTTGAAAAGAAAACGCGTCAGTCTACACCAGGGAGCACCAAAACAATCGGCGCAACCTTCCGCTTTCGAGTTTCCGCCTGTCACGAATACAATGCCCACCGCCCCTACACCCCCCCCCCCCCCGCCTCCCTGCATGACACAAAAACCACAAAACAAATACGGACGTAGTATTGTATGGAGGGCGTTATTTTTGCCTCCACCACTACAGCACACGCACCCACCCCAACCCCCCCTCGCGCGCACGCCTGCGTGTACTAGAAAACACAGATGCAGTAGGTACAACAGATGAGTTATCCCGCGCGCTTCATCGATGCCCACTGCTTATATCTCATACTTCGTATAAATCAGTCACCGAAAAAAAACGTTTTCTCTTCTTCAGAATGAGCGAGGCGAAGCGGCGCACGCAAAACGTCGCGCAGATACAAGAGTTACTTTATTCGTATCAAAAAATATTTCACTCCTTTAGTCCCGTCCGCCTTCTTGCTTCCTCGTTCCCCCTCGCCTCTTGCCTCCAGCTCGAAAAGCTAAGAAGCTTTTTCGCAGGACGTATTACAATTAGACGCCAGATGAGAGAGTCTTGGTCATGCTGAACATGTCGCTGGTTACGTTCTCTGGCGTGGTGTGCGCCATCACTGCCAAGACATAATAGAGAAGGGGTTCAACGGGAGGAGGCGGGTGAGAAAAGGGCGAATAAACAAACGACACTGTTTCGAGAAAGTCTAAAATATAAGAGGAGGAACAGCCCTGCATGCCGTGGTCGTGTTCGGGACTACCCTCTTGAGCTACTAACTCGCAGCAACATGTCGTTTCGTCCGACAGCGAAACATCAACAGGCAAAACAATTATCAACAACTAAAAATGTGTGTACGATACGTACGTACAAGGACTCGAACCCCTCGCGAATTTTAGGTCGTATGCCAGCTCAAGTCCGTGCGTACTAATCATGACACGTACATTTTATACTTCGAAACATACAGAGTTTTCCTGGGTCATGTTTCCGCTCGATGTCTGGAACCTGCCTGTCTTGGTCTCAGTGACCACGGGTTTATTGTTCCAAATTACTTTGAACCGTCTCACCCCCCCCCCAAAAGAAAGAAAAAACATCACAACGAACTCACCGTCGAGGTAGATAGGGAAGATGACGAACCCGATGATATTTACGAGGAACCCCGACGGCATGTTGTTGACATGGAGCGAGACCTGGCCGATCATTTGGAGCCCGTAGCTGATCAGGAACACAAGCCAAGCGATGCACTGGAACATGAACAACCCCTGGTCCTTGTTGCCGGTGGAAGGTCCGACTCCGGCGGTGTGCGAGCGGTAAATAACGAGAGCACCGAAGAGGATCTGCGGGCGAAAAACAGCGACGATAGACGGCGGGATTGTGGTGGTGGTGGTGGTGGAAGTTGGATGAGGCGGGACGGATAGTAGCGGAGGGGGTGGTTGTGTGCGAGCGGTAGGCGACATGTGCATCGAAGAGGAACTGCAAGTAGCGACCACGACGACTTGGGCGAAATGTCGTGGCTGCGGGTGGGAGTTGGATAAGAAAATGAGGCGGGATGATGGTGATGTGTGGGAGTTTGATAAAAAAAATGAGGCGGGATTGTGGCGGGGACGTGGGGGGGTTCTTTTTTACCACCTCGAGGCCTTTAAGAGGTTGGGGAGTTTCGACCACCCACTTGCAATTTATTGTCTCGACTACACGTAATATTTTGACTTCTACAGGTATTATTTTTAATAGTATTTTCTCCACCACCTCTCTTGAGACTTGATTTCATTCCCAACCGCAACCGCTGTTCCGATGACAAATGACATGGAATTAGACCGATAATTCTAGCAAGAGCTGATGCGCCGGGGTAAACATAAACAAAACCAGGGTCACAAATCCAACTCCTTCGAGCCTTTTGCTACTGCTGTAAAATGCTTCTTTTACCAGCAGGTATCAAGTACGACATACTTCCTTTCTGACCTGGCACGTACGAACCTGGAACGAAATACCGTATATACGAACCTGGTACGAAATACACCAGTTGAAGATCAAGGTATATACATACATAAAGTTCTCCAATACCTGGTACTCTACAGATGGATCGTTTATGACACCAGTAAGGACCAATTTCTGCATATCGATGCATGCCGCCAAAAGCAGCAGAGGCAAACACGCGTCAACAGATGAACGCAGTCGGGGCCGTGCGTGGTCGCATCACCACTTGCCACCCAGAAAAACAAACGGAAATCCATGAACATCGATATACATCTCCCCCCAACCGCTGTAGATAAGCCCGAAAAAACACAGCAGCAATGTTTTCAAGGTATCCATTTTCACTATTTATCGCCAACTTCCTCCTCTGTACGAGGAGCGAGCCCCGAATTTGTTAAAACTGAATCACAATTGCACCATCTATTAATACTACTGCTACGGTATGCACCGCACCTGGCAGACACCCACGGTGATGCTAAGCTCGGGCCAGAGGATAAAGAAGGGGCCAGAGGCTACGGGTCCCGCCAGCTGGCCGTCTCCGAACTTGTCCTGCACAAACGCGCCTGCGGTGCGTGCAGAAGAAGGGAAGCAAGGGCGTTAACAGCAAAACCCACTGCCCGTACCATACGTCCGGTACAGTACAGTCAACTGACGACACCAGAGGCGAGGATACTTCAACATCGAATTCAAGATCACCAGCCAACAAGGCATATATATATAAAAACCAAAAGCGCGACAAATCTGTGACCTTCATCCATCTAGCACCTGCTGTACACTACGAGGGGAGCTAATAGAAAAAGAGTGGTATAATAGGATCTACCGATATATATATACAGATCAACAGGAAGAGCGAGACGATGTCATTTATTTATTTCTTGGTTCCATTAAAAAAAAAAAAAAAATGTCCGGAAGCGCGACAAACCTGTGACCTTCATCCATCTAGCATATGTGCACTACGAGTACGAGGGGAGCTAATAGAAAAAAGAGTGGTATAAATAGGATCTACGGATATATACGAGTATACATATCAACAGGAAGAGCGAGACGATGTCATTTATTTATTTCTTGGTTCCATTAAAAAAAAAAAAAATGTCCGGACGTCTCCAACGAAGTCCCAGAGGGGCAGGTAGGGTGACATACATTTACAGACGAGTGTATGACCACCTATTACTTATTCATAGACATCGCCATTTACATCAAATGTTACTATTAATATTAATATTTAATACGTACACTTATTACGGGCAACCATAGTAGTAAATAGTAAATAGGACAAAATATTGTTGGGTGTAAAAATGGGAAATGTTTAGTTTTTTTTGTGTATGCCCTATTTTTACTATTATGGTCCCCCGAAGTAGTTGATCCGATAAATTCGCAAACGCCCGGACCTTACAAAAAACGGCCAGTGGGCTGTGATATAATGTCATTCAACATGCACATAGGTCAGAGGTCTTACCGAGAGCAAGTTGTACGGCGCCGACGATGACGGTGAGGCCTCCGTAGTAGTGCTGGCGGCTGCGGTAGTAGGCGGCGCTGTAGGTGTGGGCGTAGCCAGCGAAGAAGCGGTACATCTTCCAGTGAAGGAACGTCAGGGCGCCTGGAGCAAAAGAGCGGTAGCGAACCAAAAAATTGAGGAAACACAGAAGGAGCGAGTCGGCGGGTGGGGGTAACTAAAGTCAGCATAATACCGTAGAAGATACGTACCATGTAGAAAACCTGTCATGTCGATGTGCTGGGTGTCGGAAGGGGGGTAGTTGTATATATTTACATGTACGAGTAGTAGCAACAACACTATTCTTATTATTAATAGTAGACTCGTCAATCCGGTCCAACAGGGACCACCTCCTGAGCAGCTGGCACGAGCGAAAATACAACAATTGCAACAACAAACCGAACACGACACAACGACGCATGCCCCGCTTATTTTGGCTGTCAAAACCTGCTGTGCAAAACGTTAACGTATCTACAGCAGGTAGTATTTACACCACGTGAACGACTTTTGACTTATATACATCGTAGACGTATTGAAAAAAAAACAAAAAAAAACACAGCTGTGAGATCGAGGAATTTATGAATTTATCGAAACTCATCTTTGCAAGCTGAGTGGGATACTTTGATCGCGCGAACTACGGGTTACCCTGGCATATATTTACCAGGTACCAGGTACCAAATAAAAAACGCTGGTGGTTTAGGCACATCAAGGAAGGGGCATCGACGAGGCCGTCGATGAAACCAAATGCAACGAACAACCTCTTGGGTCTCTCTTTGACACCGTCGTTTCATACTTCGGTAGGTATTTAACTGCCGGAACAGCTGATGGCCGTGCTACGTGCTACGATATCCCACACTAATTACAAGTAGTTTGTCCCCAAATACATGGGACCAGTTCTTGATACTAGTTTTTCGGGTTGCAAATCAGAACATTTCGAGTCTCTGGAAATTTATGGAGATTTTTAAGGTGGATTTTGGGGTCATGTTCAGGGCTGGGGACCGTGAGTCAGCGAAGCGTTGGCAGCTGACGACCCCAAAAACGACAATAAATCTAGGCTCCACACCCCCCAACAAACCTAAAGAGTGACGGCACTGCACTGCCCGGCCGCCGTGCACCGCTCTATATACAACAACACATGATGAATGCCGCAGTACGCATATCACAGAACATACTTTCAAGGAACCCTCGCGAGCACAAATATCGAGCAAGGAGTGGGTGCAAAAGTGCGCGCACCGCTCTACTGGTAATCTTCTACCCCCCCCCGTATATATCCGATTGTGTTATGTACGAGTACCATTTAGTACCTGGCATAAAAAGAGGCATGAGGGGACCCTGGATGGTCTCTCTGGCCTCTTGTCTGGTGAGCACACTTCAACAACCCAACAGACAGAATCAGCAGTAAATAACACCATTTACTACTCGTGTAAAAAAAAAAACAGGAGTGAAATGAAGCCCGCCCAACGGAATGCACCAGCTTCAACGCTATAGACGACACAACAAACGCAAAAATTTATCAATCAACTTCTTGATTATTTATCACACATCGTGCATATTCATCGAAGTACTCGTACAGTATTCTACTGCTGCTGCTGTCCAAACTGAAGTCAAGTGTGATTCATGGCTTGTTGTCAATCGACAAGAAAAAAAGTATGTCTCGCCCGTCAGACTCACCGATAACCTGATGAGGTTGAAGATGAGTGGGGCATATATTTCGTGGGAGCCGAGATTCCAGCCACAAGCGTTTTTTATAGCAGCAGCAGCAGCGGCAGCAGCGGCGCCCCAAAGGAGGAGAGACCACGAGCACGCGGCGTAGACGAGGAGGACGAGAGGGGTCAGTGTCGAAGCGAGAGGTAAAACGGATAGGCAAAGCCAGGGGGCAACGACTGCTGCTGTTGCTGCTGCTCTGGAGTGGCAACATCGATCACAGGTGCCAAGAATGAGAAAATTTCGCACAGCAGTAGTATCATACCGGAGTACGAGGTACGGGTACGAGTACCTGGTACAGCACTACTACATCTAAACTATTGGTAGTCGTGCTGGTGCTGGTGCTGGTGCTCGAACTCGGTACATACATACTACATCTAAACTATTGGTAGTCGTGCTGGTGCTGGTGCTGGTGCTCGAACTCGGTACATACACGTAATCGGTACTCATACCCTGCTGTGGCTGGTTCGTATGATTGGAAGAACAATTTTGAATTGCACCTACTGCTGTACTTGAAACATACAAAACCAAATACCCAACACACCGACATGCCGACACCCATGATGTAATACACAAAGTAAATAACCAACAAGCCGACATGCCGACACTCATGATATACTACAAATTTTACATACATACTGGTACGAGTACAACAAGTTTTGTCTGGCTGTTTTACGTTCGCGAGCTGGTGGTACTGCCTCCCCGCGCGCAACCACTCACAGTGCCTGCGTAGCCGTAGAAGCCGATGATGCCCATGATTGCGATCGCCACAATCTGGATACAAGCAAACCAGAGAGGAACAATATGCGCCGAGAGCAAGAGGAAGGAAGAGAGAGAGAGAGGTCAAGTCGGAAATCAAGCGCTAAATATGTACCTGGTATAAAGCGAACGGGATGTTGTTTAGGAAAGCAAACAGCAGAGGGCAAGCAGAAGGCACACACAACAATGGATACGATACATCCCGCCACAACATGCCCGCCGTGTGGTGTGGCCTCTAGGTGAACGGCAACTATATACGCAGAGACGTTGCTGCTGCTGCTGCTACTGCTGTCGGCGATGCGATGAAAGACCGTACGTAGGAAGGATTGCATCGTACAAGCAAGGAGTTGCATCCAGACGATCTTATCGATGCAAGACTCCGGACAGACGGAGGGAGGGAGGGAGCGGCGAGTCCCAGTCGGTGTAACATTAAAAGCACCGACGACACGAGATACTAAAAATCGCGCGCCGAAAACAAATGGTGTGGTTGTGGTTGGTTGGCACAGCAGCAGCAGAAGCGGCGGCAGTACGCCTCAAGCTCTCTTTTTTTGCAGGCATACCAAAGGTTTGTCTTGCCATAAACTAAGCTTCGATTACGATATGCTGCTTTAGCTGTTGCTGCTGCTGCTGGTATTACGGCACTGACTGCTGCTGCTGCTGCTGTAAAAACGCAATTAAACTTGGAAGTAGTTTTGAAAAGAAAATGCCCCACCCCCAATTCCGCAGCAAGCACTTGTTTTGACAAAATAAAACAAAGGCCCACACAACGACCGAAGGAAAACCCAGAAAAAAAAGGGACAAAACGAAAAAAAAAGATCGCGACTGCAGCTGCAGCAAGCAAGCACCAGCAAGCAAAGCCAAGCCGCACAGCGCAAAGCCTTCGTCTGCATGTCGGCGTAGGAACAATTGAACAGAGTTCAACACAACACGTCGCGGTACAGCAGTTAACTCACCTCATTCTTCGAAGCAGGGAACGCGACGACGAGGGGAGGCCCGCTGACGATCTCATTGTGCGCCAGGAAAGAGATCCTGGCGATGTTGACCAAGAAGGGGAACCACGCCGCGAGGGTGATCGCGAGGCCAAACAGCGAGGACGTCTTTGAACCCGATCTGCATGCCAGATACTGGAAGCCTATAAACACCGAGGTCATGCCGAACAGCGTGACCGTGATATCCCCCAGCAGGCTTACAATGGGGGGGAAAACAGTGTCTGAGCCGTTCCAGTCGACGTCGCCGTCCATAATGGAATTCATCAGGCCGGCGTTTCCGGGAATGAACGCAAGAAGGCCGAAGGCGAGGACTAGGCCGGCAGTCGTGGTGAGGTCATCCACGAGGTTTGCGCGAGGCGCGGCCATCAGGCGCGCTTCTCCATAGCTTGTCATGACGGAAAAAAAGTTCGGCTCGCAGTCGCGGGGTAGGTTACGTTAGCCTAAGGCTTAGCTTGGCTGGGTGGGTGGGTGGGTGGGTGGGTGGGTGGGTCCTGCGCTCTCTGCCGCTGTGTGTGGTGCTTTGCTCCGCTGCTGTGCTGTGACGGCGTGTGGGGGCGCGGTTTGTGTTTTGTTTGTAGGCTGTAGGGCAGGGCAGGGACGAATCGGGATCGAAAAAAAAAGTTTTTTTGTTTTCAATTATTTTTCGGGACGTCGGCATATCGTCGGCGATTCGGCGAAACGGGGAGACAAATTCTACGTATCTTTCCGCAAAAATTATTAAAAGTTGTGAAGATCCGAGGGCCGCATATATTTTTCGTAGGGCAAGAAATAAATTGCTGCGGACGTACGTACCAGCAGCATTTTTAACATCGAGATTTCAAGATTTAAAATTCACCGGCGTGCATACATATGATATCATCCCTGGTGTTCTACACGAGTATATTCTACGAAGCATGATGCTTGGTCTTAGATGCCACACGAGAGGGCATGGCCAACAAGACGTACAACAATCGGGAACTAAGAGTTGACCACAAGCACGCTCTATCCGATTTCCTGTGATCCCGTCCTGTCGGGAATTCCCTGTGCCGCGCGGCATTGTGCGTTTTTGCCATGGGTGGGATAAGGATTCGCCCCGCATCCACTGTCCACCGACGCCCATCACGGGACTGTCGGCGAAATGGTTGGAACCGTAAAAGTTTGGAAACAAATAAATTTGCCTCTGAGAAAGAACCCGACTCGCCATACGGGAGATAGATGGGACGATTCTTCTGAAACGAGCCGAAACAATGTTTCAAGTTTCAAGTGACAATCAAGTGTGTAGAGTGAAATGTGTGGACGTACGTATTGTAATAACATACGGGGTACGGGGTACCCACCTGTGCTGTGTGCAAACAGCACTACTGCTGTAGGACAGCTACCGGCTACCGGTGGTATTCGCTTGTGTGGGTCTTGTGTGTGCGGTGCACGGTATTTTTTTGTTGCTTTACTCGCATATTTTACCACAGAATCAGGACGGACGATGGGCGCATTTAACAACAGCAAAACAACAAAACCCAGGAAACCTGTAAAACACGTACAATTAAATTTACGCTGTATTTACGTGTCATGGTCGCATGATGTTGTGTTGGCAACGCGTGTCCTCCAACCACTGATGATTTCCGAAAACTCCCACGGTTCCCTCTTCTCCATCGCCCTACGAATGAATGTGTTCATCACGTTATCACAGCAGCAGCAGTTATGACAGCAGCAAGCTAAGTAGTATCTCTGTGTCGTAGTTTTGTGACCACAGAACTGGTACCTTTTTAGGATGAAGAATCGGCACGGACACTGGGTGTGCTGGATGTCGACGGGTAGAAAGGAAGGTTTAATGTGAAGAACACACACACACACACAGTTATCATACTTGGCGACGGAGGCCGACTCGTGTCCGTCCTCTTTTGCACTCATCATCATGCTGTCTCCGCCCCATCGATCGCGACGGCAAAGGACAACAAGACGTACATACGTACGTACGTGCGTACGTTACGTATGTATATGCAAAGATGGGCCAATACGTCGTCTACGTACTACATACTACGAGGGCAACGGCCCTGCTGCAGGCTGCAGACTACTCGTACTGTCTGTGCAGATGAAGCAATTTCCTACTGGTTCACGGCGACCATATTTTATAGGTGGAACTTTGGGCCCCCCTGCGGCGGCAACAAGCGGCAAGCAATCCAAAAGTCCTGAGATGCTTTGTTTTGTTTACCAGGTATACCTGTACTCGCACGCGGCGTATGTATGAGATACGGCATGGTACAAATAAAAGTACACGTACATACTGGTACAGCTGTACGTATGTAAGTAGACTACTACGTACAAGAGACTTGAAGTACGGTAGCTTTTTCGGCTCTCATCAGCACTCATCACAGAACTCTCATCAGCACCGTCAAACTCAGCATCATCAACCTATCACCAGGCACCATCCGACCTATACCTACGTGTACTGCACTCACCACTTGCTCACCACCAGCACGGGAGAGCACAGAAACCACATCACATCATCAATCAGCGCGCAAGGTATGAATACGTATTTGAATAATACGATCGTATACTCGTATATACATATCATAGCTCGAGCTTGTTATTTCTTCTTTCGGGGGTAGAATGTTTTTAAGTGATCAATGTTGAAGCTCATGCTATACACGTTGTCACATGGCAAAAGTACAGCAGCAGCAGTGCAGGAATGAGCTACGATCGTAATAAGAAAGCCAGGCTGTGATATTCAGAGGAAATTAAGAAACTCGGGAGTCGTTTATCTTGGAATTAGTGTAAAAGAAGTACCCCCTCACTCAGGTAATTAATCCACAGCCTGCTGTAGTACCAGATTTATTGTTTCTTATTATTAATAGGTGTCCTGTACTACTAACTAACACTGCTGTTGTGTTCTGTGCTGTATAATAAACAGCATGTATGTAAATGTGTACTCTGTACCAGTGTATGTTTTATCATAACTACAGCAGTAGCGGTACAGCCACGGCTCCGCCCGTGGCGCTAGTTATCACAAAATACGATATAATATGTACGGAGTGGAGTATAATGACGAGTAGCGAGAGAGAGAGATACCATAGAGCAAAAACATTATTCAAGCCTGATGAGTTAATTATAGTACCTGTAGGATGCCTTAATTTCACCCCCATCTTTTTGTGCACCCACCCCCCCCACGGCCCCCGCGCTGCAAACCGGGGGCGAAACAAAATGTGCTGTTCACGACAACGCAGCATCGGCAACTAAACCCCACCACCAAACACCCCGACAACAACAACAACAACAACAACAACAGCGTTTTACGGGCTTTTATTCAGCGATGATGATTGATGATGATGATGATGATGACGATGAGGGTACCAGGTACCACAGAGTACAGACAGTATACCATGATGATCACAATGATGATGATGACGCATGTACGTTCTCACATTATTAGCTCATTTCCCTGAACTCCCTCCTGCCTCTGTGGTCCATATATATGTGGGCTATGAGACCCTCCAAAAAGTTTTGGAGGGTCATAGCGTCATAGCCCATAGTCTGCTGTGGTCACAAAACAGGCTGTAGTAAGAAACAATGCATCTCTTATGTTATGGGAGAAAACAATCAAGTACGAAATAGTGCGCACGGCACAATAATAATAGTACATAGTATATTCATATACTAAAGTACCACAGAGTAGTATACGGAAAGGAGCGGTACGGAACGAACGAGCTGTGGTATACCACATCCCGTAATAAATGTCGAGATGATTATGGTGATGGTGATGGACACGGCGGTGGAGGTACGAATTTTGTTTAGTTGTTGTGTCGACAACACAGAAATCATGTACGAGTAGCCCTTCTCTCTCTCTTTTCTCCTCTCCGCCCCAGGCTTGATTGTGCGATCTACTACTACTATTACTACTACTACTACTACTACAAAACAAGAAGTCTCTCTGTTCAGGCAAAATAATACCATAGGTGCAACACAACAAAAAGCAACGAAAACAAACCAACTAGAAGTATACTTGCGCCGAAACGGAGTGTGGTGCCGTATACCGTGTAATATACCGGTATATAGTGCTGATAGTAACCCCCTCCCGGGGCGTTGTGATTTTGCACGCCCATTAACAGCACACCCTGGAGCGGCGTTTTTACTACTGTACGTGGCCTGGGCGTTTTCTAGAAAAAAAACTCGGGCCTTTTGCCAACCCAGCCAGAGGGCGATACAAGATAAAACAGAAAACAAAACACACGCCTCTCACACATTGCGGGGCCAATGATTTGATTTGGCACATGAGATACCGGTATAGTTTGGCGGGTGTTTGCGGGGGATTCGCGCGCGAAACACGATGTGGACGTTTGACCCACAGAAAGAAGCACAGCAGCATGAGTGGCGAAGGTTGAACCTGATGTTGTGGAGCTGATACTTTTAAATTTTGACTGAACGTTCGCCTCATCGATATAAGGTAACGGTACTATATAACCTTGGGTATACATGTATATTATATGTGTCTCGTCTTCTGGTTATATCAATAAGCGAAGCCCGTCGTCATCGATCGCTTTGTGATGTCTTCGTGAGGAAATGCGCCACATCCACCGCAGCACTACACCCACACTCCTGAACTCTCAGCAGGAGCACCCGAGGCCGGCATCGCCGTACACAAACTCGGCTATAATAGGTGAACGGACCAAGTTCAATAACAAAAAGAGAGAAAGAAGTGTCATTATGTAAGCGTCGAAACATCAGCACGAAGAACTGATATACACGCCAAACCCCAAATACGTCATGTATAGCACGAACTCGTTCGAGTGGCTGGTTGATACCAGGTAGTACTCGTAAGCGGAGCATGTCTGTCTGTGTTGCTGTTGTGTCATACGTAAGGCTTAGATTGGGTAGGTAGTTGATTAACCTTTTACCAGTCGTAGCCCAACGGGGACTAATAATAATGCCTTAACAAATGGCGTCGACGGCAGGACATGGGTTGTATGTATAGTGGTCGTGGGTTCGAATCTCACCACCACACCATGAAAACGCAAAGCGAATTTACTCATCGTGTCATGCCAGAACCTGATAAATACTCTTCCTCGGGTCCCCAGAGACTTCGGAATAAGCACGTACGGCCCCATACGAAGACCAAAGACCCCGCTGTTTAGATGGGGGGGGGGGGTACTTCATTTGTGTGGCGGGTTGGCCTAGTTCGATTGTTTGTGAGCTATGTTGAGCATTGCACGGCGATCCTTTCGAGACGGAGCACCGTTCCTACTCCTAATAGAGACACCTCCAACAGTTGGGCGCTCATTACGTTGTTTCCATAATTACAAGAAGTTTAAGTGAGGGGGGGGGGGTGGGGTACTCATGTCGTGCATGGCCGTAGTCGTATGACCATAGACCCTCGCATCCCTACAATGCCGGGACGGAGCAGTTGGGTTTTCACCAACCAGGCAGACATTGCTTGCACCAAGCGCGAAGCGCCGTGAGGTATTGGGCGAGTCGCATGGAGGGTGAGCTGCATCCTGCTAAGAACCGCCTCTGAGGCGGACTTGCATATGGACGACAGCTTCAATGAGTATAGAAGGGGGGGGGGGGGTGTTACAGGCTTTGTAGATTGGGTAGTAAGCGATTGGTTAACCTTTCACCATTAGCCCAACGGACTATACGAGTAATGCCTTACTTAACAATTTCGTAATACATGCGCCTACCCACATGTCAACATTCCTACGTATAATATGCAGAGCAAGCACACCCTCCTTGTCTTGCTTGCTTCGGGAACAGCTCCATTCCCCTCGCTCAAACGGCTTGCTAGCTCATCCGTCCCGGGGCGTTCACCTCAATAAAGGCGGGGGGCGTTTACTGTGTGTGGCCGGGGTGTTTCGTTGGATTTTGTTAATGAGGGGGCGTTTACTCCGGGTTTCGCTCGTTTTCGCTAAATGTATCGCCCCGGGGCGTTTACTCCGGCCGGGGCGTTTACTGTAGCTTTTTTACGGCATTTTCCCCCTACCTGATATACCTGTGGTACACCCGGCAATTTTACAGAGAGGAGAGTACTGTAGAGCAGGGTTATAATTAGTGCTCCAGCACATGGTGCGCGCAGCGCACATCGGGCATTTTTCGTGGTGTGCGTGCACGACGAGCCGGAGGTGAGGTGTGCCCCCGGCAGGGGCCCCCGGAGGGCCCCCGGAGGGCCGCCGGAGGGCGAAATTTTTGGACGTATGATACATATATATGTGCGTCAATTTACTCAAAATGTGCGTCTCGTTCGCTCGTCTTGCAAAGAACACAGAAACAAGCACAGACAGATACCGTGTATATAGATACGTAGATACATATACATATTATATATTCGAAGTATCACACTCAGCTACGTAACAAAGATGAGTTTCGTCGAAATCCTCGATCTCACAGCTGTTGTTGTTGTTGTTGTTGTTTTTTTTTTTTTTTTTAATACTTATTTATAGACAGATTTCCATTCGAATCATTCAAACTAGATACATACATACCTGGTAATAGATAGATTTCCATTCGAATCATTGAAACTTGAAACCAACTACCCCTTGTAGTCCTCTGTATTTGCGAGCCTTTCAAGCCTTGTTTCATCCACGGACATAGAAAACCGTCATGAATTCAGAAATTTGAACTCAGTCCCCTCAAAAAGGAGCCCCACAAAGAAATTCAGCATGAAATTGTCGAAAATATCACAAAAAAAAAACCAAAAAGAATCTGCCTGCGGCGAAAAGAGACCCTTTTTTTTTTGGGGCCTGCGCTGGCCTGCGGCCATGTGCGGGGGGCGAAAACGGATGTGCGGAAAGCCGCACATGTGTCCTTCTTTTTGTGGTGTGTGTGTGTGTGTGTTCTTCACATTAAACCTTCCTTTCTACCCGTCGACATCCAGCACACCCAGTGTCCGTGCCGATTCTTCATCCTAAAAAGGTACCAGTTCTGTGGTCACAAAACTACGACACAGAGATACTACACTCAGTGCAGTAAGCAGAGCAGACAATGCAACGCCATATACGACAGGCAAGACCTACCCTGCTAGCAATCCAGGTGCATGCAAGAGAAAAAAAGAGAAAAAAGAAAAAAGCGAAAAGAAAAAATAATAAAAAGTAAATATACTGAAGCAAATCAATAATCAAGCAACCAAATAAAAAGCATGACAAAAAAAAATGGTGCGCTAAGCCGATTTTTCAGAAAAATGGTGCACCTGCGCACGTTTCACAACCTAATTATAACCCTGCTGTAGAACGTGTGGTATGAATAATATTTGTTCTACGTAAAGCCTTTTATTGGTGTTTGTGTATTACGAGATTACGAGTACACACAGGCAGTAGTAGAAATCATGCTGCTTGTACGACGTAGCGCCACAAGGTTCTACTCTGTGTACATATGTATGTACTTCATATTCCTACGCAGTGAACCAATCATTGTTATTGTTACAGAAAAAATAGCGAAGTATATACCACTCTGTCCCTAAATGTAAGCACATTTTTAATTCTATATTAGTGTATAAACTGTGCTTATAATTTGGTACAGAGTGGTAGGTTTTTGTGCGTACCGCGTGCCGTAGGTCCCTATTCACTACTGTGATCCTCCGTAAGTCAGTAATTTTGTATCAACAACAGCGGCTCTTCCGTGTTCTGTATAGTAAGCATATACTCCGAAGTACCAGGGTATCACTATTCATACTAGAAATACTAAAGTTCAGTTGCTGTGTTGTCTACCAGGTACTTGTTATTAATAGTACGCAGGTATCTAGACATGTTTGATCGAGAGAGAGATCCAAAGCGCTTTCTCGTAATATTCGTGAGGAGGTCGACTCTCCATCATCAACTCAGTTTTTTTGCAAACAAAAGCGCAGCCAAACGAACGGTAGCCGCCTGGAATAGTATTATATGTATGTATCCTGTTCACCCCGCGAGTTATGGTAACCGTCGCTGGAATGTTATCCTGCTGGCCCTGGGGTATATCATGGACCTATGTCCCGGGCCGGGGCCCCGCATTTTTGCCGCGTCTCTCGTAATGGCGGCATTTATTTGTGTTACATATCTGTCATATATAGTCTATACAGTATTAGGAATCAGGACAGGCACTGGGTGTACTGATGTGGTTGAGTAGAAAGAACGGGTTTAATGTGAAGACAACACACACCGTTAATACTATTAATAATATCTATTTTTGAAGTCTCCGCTGGCTTTTTTTGGAGTGGCATCAGCATATTATATAAACAGTATTATTAATAGTGGTACTCGTATTAATAGTAGTACTTTATAGTTGCGGGCGGCCCAGAGAGGAGGGAGAGCGAGCAGCTGTGAGAAAACTTCTCAGGTTACGAGTAGCCGACTTCTTCGTGATGCTACATACACCACAGACCAGTACGTTTCCGTAGCAACAGCAATGCTACATACACATATACAACGAGTATATATGCAAGCACCGAAGAATTAGAACATACCTGGTACGACGTACTACAGTAGTACCAGGTAGTATCATATGTATCTATCTATATATACCGTACGTATATATGTTCGTACACACAAAAGACGAGCAGCGATAACACAGCGAGCAGGAGGAGCAGCAGCAAGCAGAGCAGCAGCTGCAGCAGCAGCCTAATATTGTATGGGAAACGACTTTGAATAGAATGTTCTATACACAGCCGCCATACCCCATAGGCAGCAGCAACATCAGCAGCAGAAGCAGCAGCAGCAACAACAAATCTCCGCGACACAAAGCAGCCCGGCGGGCTTCTGGTGGGGGGAGAAGAGGTGTGTGTCCGACGAAAAGAAAGAGGAGAGGTTTGAGTCAAAGGCACTACTTGGGTCGGACAACAAAAAGCGGTGAGCCTGTGTCTGTGGTGAAGCCCGACTTTTTGTTTCTCGTTCCAATGGTTCGAGTATGGTTCGCCGTTATCTCCGATACAAGAAACGAAAATGAAGAGAACCAGTCGAATGAAGAGAACTATTAATAGTCGAACTGTCAAACAACTTCCTCCGGGCTATACGACTCACGCGCCACCCTGTTAAATAAAAAACAATCAGACAAAAATAAAAAATAAAAATGTGTTGGTGACAATGATGCCCCCCCCCTCCCCCCCCCCGCTGCCCCACCCCAGCCACCATACTCATGTCCACAAGCCCCCGCCCACGCCCCCCCACGAGGCAGTTACATAGTGATCCCATTGCTGTCTCAGGAAGTGGCCACATCAGAAATTACATTAACTCATTGAAGCTGTCATCTATACGCAAGTCCGCCTCAGAGGCGGTTCTTAGTAGGATGCAGCTCACCCTTCATGCGACTCGCCCAACACCTCACGGCGTTTCGCGCTTGGTGCTAGCAATATCTTTCTTGGTCGGTGAAAACCCGACATGCTCCGTCCCGGCATTGTAGGGATGCGAGGGTCTATGGTCATACGACTACGGCCATGCATGAAAATGAAGTACCCCCCCGCCCCCCTCGCTGGCCACTCGAGTAGGCTCTCCGATCACACCATCATGCTCGTCAAGACTTCGTGCATACCTTGGTATTACGTATTATGTTATCTTTTGGTTTTGGTTTTCCTAGTTGGTTTCCTTCTTTCGGGTAGTAGTAATGTTTTATGGGTGATCAATGTTGAAGATTGCCCGATGGCAAGCATGTACACCAACGATCAATGGAATCAGTAGCAGTGACATCGTCATCATCATCACCATCACCATCATCATCATCATCATCATCATCATCACCATCACCATCATCATCATCATTAGTCGAGCCCTCAACAACAACAACCTCAACAACAACAACAACAACAACAACAACAACAACGTTGCGGTTGTGTTCGTTTCGTATGATAATGTGATGAAAAATGATAAGGAAGAAAGGAAGGAGTAAATAAAGACAGCGAATAGATAAGAGTAGACGAAAGCTCAAGCCGGGAGAAGCGTGTATGAAACGTACAGAAGGGGGAGGGGGGGGCGTGCTCATTTGTTGCTTGCCTTAGGCATTTGACCAATGACCACGCATCCCTTTCGAGACAGAAGGGGGGGGGGGGGGGGGGGGGGGGGGTAGATTTTATTTCAGAAAGCAGCTCTTTTCTTTGTGTTCCTTCCATTACTACTGCTGTGGCTTCCTTCTTTCGGGGGAATATAATGTTTCTGAGTTATCAATGTTGAAGCCCATTCATGCTATACACACATTGTTGAGGGTGACAATGATAATAACAACATTAACAGGGGTAAGCCGTGCTACAGCAGTGCTACCACCGCCGTGCTATGCTATGATACCACACGGCGGTAGGCGGTAGGGGATAGGGGATAGGGGCTGCATACTTAAGGACGCACTCCCATGTGACACATGCTACAAGTATAGGAAGAGGTGCCCGCCCCCACGTTTATTCTTGAGGGCGGTCACTTGAGGAGCTCTGTATATACTGCACCTACCTCACCCAAAATCTGATTGATTATTACATATTATTACATTATTTGCCTTCCGATAATGTGCAGGGCATTACTCATTCAGAATGGAAATTTATATAGATAGGAGGAAACCAAACCAAAAGGCCATAATATTACAAAAAAAAAACTTAAAAAACAACAGCTGTGAGCTCGAGGATTTCGTCGAAGCTCATCTTTGCTAGCTGAGTGTAATGCTTCGATCAATGCCATAATATGTACGTACTGTAGTATAGTATACCCGGCGAACAATCTCATTCATGGTTTTCAAGTATACAACGAAAAAAATATTGCGTCACAAGACGAGTGTATGCGCGGATCTGAATCCCAGATACCCCACCCCCCCCCCCCTATATTGGAGGGAAGAAACCGGACCGTTGTGATCCCAGAAAACAATAAGTCAAGTTTTTTTTTAATTACCCCCCCCCCCACCCCCCCCTCTGCCTGGTTGGTGAAAACCCAACGCGCTCCGTCCCGGCATTGTAGGGATGCGAGGGTCTATGGTCATATGACTACGGCCGTGCACAACGCGCCGCGCTTACGACGATAATTCAAACGCGGCCACGTCACTAAATTTTACGTCTCCCATCGCTTCACACACCCGAGATGTCCGTTGAAATCGTATTGGAATGAGTTTGTTAATCAAGGAAATAACCATGCCGTGGTGCGAGTCGTACTTTTTTCTACTACAAGTACCTCTCCGGCGCGCTTTTGGACACAAATCTTTGGAACCACCTCTGTCCCGATGGGCAGTTGCTAGCCTCCTCAGCAGGGGTAACATGCGTGGCCTACGCCGGAAGGCAGGTAAAGTTTCTGCTTCTGGGGAGGGGGATCGGCAGGGCCGGCGTCCGCATCACGTCCCGCGAAATAAGGAGTTGTGTTTGTTGCGGGTCTTGCGCAGGTGGGCCGGAAGGCGATACCTTCATGCCTGTATCTGCAGTGGGTTTCGAAAAATCACCAGTTGCTGCGTTGACCTTGGCGAGTCGGCGATAGGTGGCGTGTCGCCCTGACCACTTTAACGAGCTCTTCATCGGGCGATCCCTACGAGATAATCCAAAGGCCGGGACGGAGCACGTTGGCGTTTCACCGACCAAGCTTCCCTGATCGACACCTGCGGCTTAGTTGAAGGAAAACATCCAGTCGGCAGCATCCGCTAGGTGTACCGTATTGTTTTCTACCCCGGCGGCGCGCCGTACCGACAAGGCAGGCTTGTGTTTTGTTCCGCTTTGCCGCCCCAAACATCCTTCATGCATGCCTTAAAAATCACATTTGGTTGTTGGCCAATTGACACCGGCGGGTTCGCGCTGACGGATATTTCAACGGGTCACAAAGTCTCCCCATGGACACCTGGCTTAGGTTAAGCCTGCCGGTGTCCCTTTTTTTCTACTCCCCGGCGGCGCGGGCTGCCGCGTACGACAAAAAGGGAGCTTTGATTTGTTCCGCTGCATACGCTAGTCCCCAACATACCTTCATGCATGGTCTTCCCCCCCCCCCCCACCAGCGAAAACAAAATAGGGGGGCCTCTAAAACCAATTAAAAAAAGGGAACAAAAAACGGGAAAAAAAAATGGTTTTCGCTCATTTCGTCCTGTGATCACAGCGATCCGGTTTGTTTTTCAGTCTGACCTTCCTACGGGTGTGGTGTCGTTTTCTCTTTGTATTTTGACGCCCCTGCACAAGAACGAAATTTCGACGATTTTTTCGCTAAGGAACCCCCCGCCGTTCCGAAAAAAATTCGGCCGAAAAAAGGTATACCTCTATACCTCTATACTTCAGTATAGTATTTTTCCGTATAGCGTGCGTCGGTACCTATAGTGTTTGCGCCCATTGTTGGTTCCGGTCACTACTACTATACGTATATGGCCCCCAGTAAAATGCACCGTGATTGATTCATTACGGGGGGGGGCATAATAATCTGAAGCAAATGTGCTCGTAGCAAACACAGGGGGAAACAAGGTATTTGGGTCCAAATCGGGTTCTAGTTACTACGGTCCGCCTTGGTACAATAAGCGTTGCGGTACGCAGTACAGGAGACCTATAATAAGAAACAGGAAATTCTTGTCCTGGCTGGATTTTTTTATCTGAGGGAGGGTGCTTTCTACACTACTTTCAAGATAACGCCTCCCGAATTTCTTAGTTACCCCTAAATAAATATCAGCCTGGCTTTCTTATGAGCCTGTTTCTTATCAGATGTCCTGTACTGCCCGTAGCCCCTGTATCATACACCCAACGGTTACGTTACGTCGTTTTTTTGTTTTTTGTTTTGAGAGGAGCCGCTGTTGTCCTCCTCTCAGCAAACCATCCATCACAACTCGCCCGCCCTTCCGGCTACTACTGCTGGTGACGATCCGGGGACGTCATGATCATGCTGCACCATCGTCATCGTCAGGGCGAGGAGCCACAAGCCACAAGCAAAAGCAGCCTCTACAGCAGCAGCAGCAGCAGCAGCAGCAGCAGCAGCAGTAGAAGTACGAAGGGTTCCTTCTTTTTTGTTTTTTGTTTTTTACCCTTCTGTTTTTTTTTCCTTTCGGGAAACGAATGTGTTTTTTAGAGCGAGCAACGTTGAAGCTCGCATTCATGGTGCCTGCACATTGTCGAATGCCAAAAAAAACTATTAATAATACGCCGGGATAATTACGTGCAGAGTAGTAAAAAATACCCGTGTAAAGGTGATATCTACCGTAGTCTGGTCTACCAGAGTTAGCCCGAGGGAAAATGTCGAGCATCCTGCCGTTCCGAGGGGGGAGGGGGGGGGGGGTACTACAAGGCTTATTGCTGCCTATACATAGGCTGGGTAAAATTATCGATGTTTTACCCCGGGTAGTTCAACAGGCTAAACACCCTCACACCTTAGTATATACCACTCTGTCCCGAAACATAATCACCGTTTAAATTCAATATTGATGTATAAAAGGTGCTTACATTTAAGGAAATAGTGGTTTAAGATAACAGGTATAATAGAAGACTTGTGTTCGTTCGTACAGTAGTTATTTTATGTGCAACTGGTATATATATATATATACGTGGCGGTTACAAAACTACCGCGGCGGTATACATACGTACCTGATACCTGCCTGTGGTATATATACCTGGGGTAAATAAGTGAGGATTAATAGTGAGAGTGATAGATAGGTGATGATGGTTGATTTGATTTTGATGCGGTTTCGCGAACTGAGTGCGTACTTTCCTGCCGGAAGAGGCACTTCAACCTGCAAAACCAAAACCACCACTACGAAAAGACTTGCTAAATGTTCTAGACGCAGCAAAAGTTCTAGACGCAAGCAAATGTTCTCAACGCAAGCAAATGTTCGAGATGCCAAAGCAAATGTTCTAGACGCAGCAGTAGTACCGTCTATTTTATAACCCGGGGTGATACATAGGATACGATAGCACACCCCCCCTCGAACGAATTTCACAAGAAAAGGCTGTTTTTTTTCTCCTCACAGCGGGGAGAGAGTGCCAACGCCGCGAGCAAAAAACGCCGTTTATGGAAGAAAGATCTTGACGAGATGATATTATTTTTCCCAAATCCGCCCTTTTCGTTGTGTGCGCCGCCCCTCCCCCCTGGTGTTGAAGAAAAGAGGCTCTAGAATTCGTCCCACAGGGGGGGTGTTATATTATCACCCCCCGGTGATACGGTTATCACCCCCGGGTGATACGTTTATCACCCCCGGGTGATGCGGTAGCACCATGAGGAGGACACCTAGCCCCACCCTACCCGACTGCCCCCATCGCCTTCAACAAGGGTGACACTTATGTACATACATACGTACGTACGGCTGTTTTTGTGCTGAGGTCGCCACCTGCAACCCGGCACACTTACTGCTTGCGTACGTACGCCCAATTTGGTGTGTCGCCAAGTGCTTCAGCGAAGTACCCGCTCCCGTTATCTATATGTTCCAGGTGGGTTTGGACGCGCCAAGGACACGCCACACATCTGGGACCGGCGTTTTAAACGCGTTTTTTGTCGCCGGTGCCGAAGCGGACACGATACTCGTAGTGCGAATCGAACCACAGGAGGAGTTTAAAGCATTTCACACGTCCGGCAGATCACCGACCCTCACGGTTCATGGTCTAGGTCTTTCAGGGAAGATAGATTCCTGATTTGTATGATTTGTATGATCTGTATGATCTGTATAATCTGTATGATCTGTATAATATGTATGATCTGTATGATAAAGCTCATGTTGCCGGGTAGGAGCCGTATAACTTGCATGATTCAGGACATGTTTCCTGAGGTGGACATGCATATGTGCGATTGTACAGATCCTGCACAATATCTCATGACGGCAGGGTGGGATCTAAATGATACATTAATTTGACCATGATCTATATCATGATCTGTGCGCATAGATCGTGATCTAGATCATGATATGTGCTAATGGATCATGATATATATCATGATCTCTGCTAATAGATCATGATCTGTGCTCATATATGATGGTCTAGATCATGCTCTGTGCGATAGGTGAAGCTTTTGCCTACATACCCGGACGACGACATCAGCATCAATCGGCATAACGGAGGTGAAAGACCACTCCGAGTTTTACTGGTGGAGGTGGTGCTCTTCTTCCAACGCGAGCTGGCCGAGATTGGCGTTGGCCGTCGATCCAAGCAAAAGACTATACGCTAAGCAGCCGTTATCAACCCAAGCAACACTATACGCTAACCTGTCACCGTCAACCCACAAGCAAGACTATAAGCTAAGCTGGGTGAGTGTGTAGAATGGCCAGTAATTCTTCCTCTAGACCTAAACAGATCCGTTGAAATAGCAACGGTTTCAGGTGCGCGAGTCTTTTCAACGAAAAGTCATTTTTTCACCCAACGCTTGGAACCACCTCTCTCTGTGACGGGATCGCCTAGCCTTCGCAGGCGTGCCTACGCCGGAGGAGAAAATTACCTTTCGGGGGGTGGGGGTCCTCGGCCTCCGGTGGGTGAGTGGGACGGCCAGTAATTTTGCTCCCGACCTCAACAGGTCCGTTGAAATCGTAATGATTCAGGTGTGCGAGCCTTTTCAACAAGTCAGTTTTGGATCAAAATCTTGGAACCACCTCTGCGATGGGGTTGCCTAGCCTTCGCAGGGGCACATGCGTGCCTATGCCGGAGGAGTAAATTTCTCTTCTGGGAGGGGATCGGCGTCCGCATCACGTAGGGGGGGGGTGTACTCATGTCGTGCACGGCCGTAGTCGTATGACCATAGACCCTCGCATCCCTACAATGCCGGGACGGAGCACGTTGGGTTTTCACCAACCTGGCAGCATCACGTAGGGGGGTGGGGTAAATATAGCTGGGTGCAGCAAGCAAACCACCGAGAGCTGGTCGGCGTCTGAGCGAGAGCTCGGAGGAAGCATGTGGTCGGTGTCTGGTTTGCAGTGTTGTGGCCGGCCGACAACGATTGTATAGTCTCAGCCCGAGTCACATTGCGTTCCACGGTTTCTTTAGAGCTTAGAACAAGCACTCTCGGGATATCTCCCCGTGCAGGCCAATCCTAACAATATTGAACGCGTTATTTTTTGTTATCGCTACCGACAGTAGAGGTAGCGCTAGACGGTAGAGCAGAACAACTCGCGCGAATGCTAACACACGTACGCCGTATGCCGGACAAAAAACAACTGGCCAACCTGACCGTTACCGGCTCCGTGGTGCGGGGGACCACGTACCTTGAGGCGGCTCATGGACCCGGAGCCGGAGCTGTGTCCCTGCCCGCGGGTCATAGGCAGTGTAATACTATCGCGGTGTGGACGCTTGAATACTTCTCCTCGAGACGCCGCAGGGACACAAGCGGAAGAATCGCCAGTCTTCGAGAACGGGTCGTCCGACGACCCCGCTAGCGTGTTGACGCGTGCTACGATAGAGGTATAAGGTATACCTTTTTTTGGCTGAAATCGTTTTCTGAACGATCGGGTTCCTTAACCCAAATTCGTCGGACTTTCGTTCTTGTGTTGGAAAATAGTGCATTGTATACTTAAGGCAAGGTACAGACAGTTTATCTGGTATCAATTTTTATTTTCCTTCAAAATCAGTTTTTGGGTGGGGCATGGAGCTCCTCAAGTGATAAGTGACCACCCTTATAAGGCAGAAACATGGGGGAGCACCTCTACCGTAGCATGCGTCGTTTCAACCCCGCCAAAAAGCGAAAGGCGAGCCTGTTCGCGAGAGCCGGAGGGCTTGGACTGTCCTCGACGGAAGAAGGGAGGATGTCAACGTGACGCATGCTACGATAGAGGTGCACCATGTTTTTTTTTCTGAGCTCCTCACTTAAGGAGCGCCACGCCTCACCGAAAAAACGATTTTGGAGGAAAATAAAAGTGCTGCCGGATGAGAAATCTCATGACCGAAGTATAGTCTGAAGCATATTTCGTAACAAGAATTGAAGTCCGACGAATTTTGATTAAGGAGCCCGATCGTTCAGAAAACATTCAGTCAAAAAGTGCTACCTCTACCGTAGCACGCGTCACGTCTGTGCGGAGCTTGGTGGCGACGGTACCGGGGGTTCTTCTTGACGAGCTCCCCCGCCCTCTATATAATAGGGAAAAAACGCTAGGAGGGGGGCTGTTCAATTCGGACCTCGCGACGACTCGCATCTGGATAAGCGCGAGGGGTCTCAGCGATGTACACGGCGTTTTCGGCAGAAATAATGACGGGCACGTCGCTCCCGAAAGCTGCAGTGACACCGCGGTTATCCACGCTGGGGAGGCAATTTCCTCAGGATATTCTGATGTGAACGTGTTACCGGCACACGACGTGCCCGCACTGCGTAGGCCGTTTCTTGTGCGGGGTGTACTTCTTCATTTTCATGCATGGCCGTAGTCGTACGATCATAGACCCTCGCATCCCTACAATGCCGGGACGGAGCATGTCGGGCTTTCACCGACCAGGGGGGGGGGGTCGATCCGATTGGGACTTTTCATGCCAGTCACAGATATTCTACGTCCGAAAAAAGTGACAAGAGTCGAACTTGCCCTTCTCAGAATGAGCCCACCTACTGTACGCTCCGAGAGGAACCAGCTCAAATACGTATCATTTTCCCTCCGCACAGGTGCAAGTCGGCTTATTGCAGGTGCAGTTCGACTTATTGCCGACTACCCCATAGCTACTGTATGTAGTACCCTAAGGGCCCATATTAACGAATATGAAATAAATTCAATTTGGAAAAAATAAAATTCAAATACGCTTATTAACGAGTATGAAATAAATTCAATTTGGAAAAAATAAAATTCAAATTCGCTTTTCATTGGTCAACACACGCACCAGCACCAAAGATTAGGATCTTCTCTTTGGTGCTGGTGCGTGTGTTGACCAATGAAAAGCGAATTTGAATCTTCTCTTTGGTGCTGGTGCGTGTGTTGACCAATGAAAAGCGAATTTGAATTTTATTTTTTCCAAATTGAATTTATTTCATATTCGTTAATATGGGCCCTGAAACACCTGAAGTATTTATAGCTCCAAATCAGAAAAAAATACTATTACGGGGGACCATAGTAAACACTAGTAAATAGGACCTACGGTACACACAAACACCTATATATTTACCTATTTTTACAAACCATATTTGGTCCTATTAACTATGGCCCCCCGTAATATATATATATATATATATATATATATATATAGACGAGGGACAAGCTTCAGATTATTTTTCGTCGGATTATACGACACCGTGGGTAAAAACTCGAATTTCACCTTCTTCTGGAGGAACGGACTTTTGCGCTTGGGTTCCGCACTCCGGGCTGATTTCGAGAACTACAGGGCTGTGTTCCCTCGGTTGTGTCGGTCGAAAACGGAATTTTAACGCCAGAAAAGCCAAAATAACAACCGATTATAATCTGAATCGCACATAGTAATCGCCCCCCCCCACCCCCGGAAAGAGAAATATACAAAATGAGCAAGCAGGTGATACACCAGGAAGGTACACTGGGCTTAGTGACTGTGGCGTGTCTCTCTATAATACCGGGTTTTGGTACGAAAGGTACGCTGCCTCTCTATGTAAAGCAGCTACCCGAGACAGCACCTGTACGCCCGCTTGGTACGGACCACCAGATCGGGGGGAAGGCGATTCCCAGAGGGAGCTTCGCCAAGACCCGGCAACCGGGCGGGATCTGAACAAGGCACAGGCACCGCTTCTTTGAGGGCAAGCCCCATATGGATTGCTCGTGTTCGTCTCGAGCCATCCCCACCTCGGAGTTTGTGTCAACGAAGAGGCTTTTTTTCTGGGGATGGAGGAGTTTCTACTGTTGTAGCGGTGACGTGCAGACTTTTGTGTCAACGAGACGGTTGGTGTTTTTCTGGGGATGGAGGCGTTTCTAGCGGTGACTTGGTACCCCCCTTCAGCGGTGCAACAGAGGTCGATACGGACACGCGGCATGCACACATATACACCGGTATTTAGTGTGTGTATACATATATTATGCTACCGAGCAGGAGAGCGCCGGTGGATCAGTACCGCACCCATTGGGTCGACGCTGCTCTCCCGCACCTTCAAGCGACTGACCATGCACAGTCGAGCAGAAAGCGGGTAGGCCTTGACAGGCCAACAGAGGCCTGCTCCTGCATGTGTTGTCACCGAGAGGGGGAGGCTTCCGAAACGCTACGGCGCCAGAGCACCGCAACAGGGCGATGCTTCTCGGCCTCACGTATTATGTGCAGACCCACCAGCGGGGGTTCGTATTTGTTTGCAGGCGAAGCGCTGATCGCGATGGATCAGCTGTTTCAACCTCTCCCTCTCTCCCTGTGGCCCGCAAGCGCGACAATTCTTCACGCTCGCCCGGGACAGGCTCTGGTGTTCTTGCTACCAAGAGCAGCCATGTATACTCGCCACCCCTCACGATGGGAAAGCTTTGGGACGCTTCGGAAAGGGAGGCAGCGACCTAACCGACCAGCGGGTGGTAAGCGTGGCCAGAGGGACAAACGGAGAGTCCTTGGTCAGGAAACGCCTTATCAAGAAACGCGTACGTACCAAATAGTCTAGGTGGTCACCAAAGGTTGACAGTTTCTTGCGCCGGGTGCACCGACGCGCTGAGGGAGGACCCTCCAGGGTGATATCGATGGGGGGAGGAGAGCCTGTCAGCGTGTGGCGTTGTACAGAGTCATGCCACGGTATTGGGGTCATGCCACGGTAAATGGAGTCGTCCCACGGTAAATGGGGACGTCCCACGGTAAAATGGGACCATGTCACGGTAATGGGGACGTGCCACGGTTAATGGGACCATGCCACCGTAACGGGATCACCCACCGGTAATAATGGGGTCATGCCATGGCAATGGGATTGTCCCACGGTAATAATGGGGTCATGCCACGGTAACGGGATCATCTCACGATAATATTGGGTTCCTGCCAAGGAAACGGGATCGTCCCACGGTACTATTGGGGTCATGTCATGGTAGTGGGGTCATGCCGCGGGAATGGAGTCATACAACGGTAAATGGGATCATGCCACGATAATAGGGTCATGCCACGGTAATGGGATCATGCCACGGTAATAATGGGATCATCCCACGGTTTATGGGATTGTCCCACGGGAATGATGGGATCATTCCACGGTAACGGAATCTTCCCACGGCAATAATGGGACCATCCCACAGTAATAATGGAGTCATGCCATCGTATTGGGTTCATGCCGCGGTAAATGGGGCCGTACCACGGTATTGGGGTCATACCACGGCAAATGGGATCATGCCGCGGTAATGAGATCATGCCCCACGGTAGATGGGGTCATCCCACGGTAAAAGCCACGGTAATGGAATCATGCCACGGCAGTAGTGGGGTTATCCCACCACGGTATTGGAGTCGTGCCATCGTAGTGGAATCATGCCACGGTAATGGGATAATCCCGCGGTAAATGGGACTATGCCACGGTAATGAGATCATCCCGCGGTAAATGGGACAATGCCACGGTATATGGGATCATCCCACGGTAATAATGAGGTCATGTCAATTAATATGGTGATGCCATGGGGATATCCGTACAACCTATTAATTCCGTGGCTTCTATCTATGCATACCACTGTGGTCGGAAATATAAGGACCGTTTCTATACAAATAATAGTGCAAAGAGATCCTAATATCTCCGCCCAGAGCGATATACCAGATACTTCCAAGTACAGAATGAGGAAGGGTAAGGGTCCACACCTCACCCCCCCCCCCCCCCCCCCCCCCCCGAAAAAAAAACAAATTTGTGAGCAAGATTTATACGCGCAGCCCTCATGAACAATCAAATCCCATGGGTGGCATATACGAGAAAAATAGCAGTTGTTGTTTTGTATACCGTAAGGTATGCCCACCATGGTTTTGCGTATCGCCTCCTGAAAAAAAATGTCAAGTATCATGTGTCACACTAACCCGAAAATTCACCAATGAATTAGTTTCACCCCTACCCATATACCCATGTATTGTTTTTCACATATATATATATACGTCGGGTATTCCATTCATAAGGTTCTTAGGTCGGAGAGGGAGCCCCTTCAATCATAAATAGTTGGCAATAGTTGGCAATAGTTGGCGCCCAAAAGTACCCCCCCCCCCTATATACCGCAGCGAGGGTCTCTATGGACATATGTACGACTACGCCCATACGTGACAATGAGTACACCCCCTCCACACCCCACCCCCCCCCCCAACGCCACAACACGGTAGGGGGGGAGGGATAGGGACGAGAGGAGGGAAAGAGGAGCGGAGGGAGAGATGGAGGGAAGGAAGGAGGGGAGTGAGGGAGGGAAGGAGGGAGGGAGGGAGGGACGGGATGGTGAGGGAGGAGGGAGGGAGGGATGGGAGGGCGGGAGGGAGGGTAGGAGGGAGGGGAGGGGGAGAGAGGGAGGGAGGAGCAGGAGATTAAACTGCCACCGATGGCGTGGAGGTGACACGCGGATCAGGAGTAGGACATTGCTTTTACGGTATTGGATGACATTACGGGGGTAATGTCGTTGTAGAATTATATCATGACGCGGCGCAGAGATCGATAACGACGGCTCCTTCGAGGAGTTGCGGTATGTGATACAAGCCCCGGGGGGGGGGGGGGGGGGGAGGGGTGTACTCATGTCGTGCACGGCCGTAGTCGTATGAACATAGACCCTCGCATTCCTACAATGCCGGGACGGAGCACGTTGAGTTTTCACCAACCAGGCAGAGGGGGGTGTACTCATTTATAGCTCTCCTCAGTCACTTGACCATTGACCACGCACCCCTTTCGAGACGGACCAGGCAGGAAAGCAACAGGGTGAGAGCGACCATCGCATTCGATTGTTTTGGCCCGGGTTTCGAGCCATATACTTGCGAGAGAGATGAACGAGTGCCTGTGTAGGAGTATTCAACTGGTATGGGGTTGAAATGCGCACTGACTGCTGATTCTCGGATGATAAGATGATAAACGAAATACTGCTGTAGCTCATCATCATATGTGAATACAGCAGTAGTACAGGACACCTACTAAGAAACAGGGAATCTGGTCCAGGCTGGGTTTCTTATTTGAGAAAGGCTAATTTTTACACTGATTTCAAGATAAATACTCCCGAATTTCTTATTATTCCTCTATATCTAGCCTGGCTTTCGTGTTAGCCTGTTTCTTATTAGGTGCCCTGTACTGTTTGCATACCAGGCAGGTACTCTTCAAGCTTCAAGGTCCTCGATTGTAACGGTCGTCAAGCCTTATCTTAGGCAGGGTCCTGCGAATGTGTCTTATCGTCTTATTATCTCCGATCGATATCATCACATACATCATACATCATCGTTTTGCTAGATTTTTCCGGGCATTTCAAAGCAAAACAAAAGGAGGAGGAGGAGAAAAAGTCGTTCCTTTTCCGCACATAGTATAGTATATTTTAGGCCCCTCTCCGACCGATGTTACAGAGTACGACTCAAAAATGTTTTCGTACGAGCGTATCATCCATGTGCCTATACCAGGTACTTCGAAGCACGAGTCATACTATTTTATATTGTTTCGTAGTATTTTTTTTTCTGGGAATTTGATCGTGGTTGAAGCTCGTCACACTGCACATATATAATATGTAGTTGGATGGCAAACACAATAATAATAACCATACGAAGTATCAACGGGGTTTATCCGCTTAGCTGCGCAACATTTTGTCCGCTATCTCTTCTTTTGTAATGCAGCCGTCTAATTATGATATATATATATATCGATGTTGGTTGTTCTAGAACGCGCGTTGGGCTGGTTAATTATGATGATGATGATGATGATGATGATGTATGTGCTCAGCGCCACAGCTAGTAGTTGCGACTCGCTCGTACTTCGTAGCATTTGTCTCTCGCTATCTATCTATCTATGCTGTATTGTGTGCCGCCCATCAACCAATTAACCAATCAGCGATCAGCGTTGAAGCTACACATTATTATCGGATACGTATATAGCAAGGATGATATTAATCAATCAATCAATCAATCAATCAAAACCGTCGTTGATTGGTTGGGTCTGTTCTAGAACTTTCTTCCCTCGTCTATTCTTCTCGTCGACTTGTGCTTAACCCACCCTATATTGTGTGTGTGTTTGTGTGTGTGTTCTTAACATTAATACGGCGTCCTCTTTACCCGTCGACATCCAGCACACACACCCAGTCAGTGTCCGTGCCAAGATTCTTCATCCTAGAGAGATCGAACCAGTTGGTTCTTCTTTGGTCACAAAAACTACGACACGGAAATACTACGTTGCAATGCAGTAAGCAGAGCAGACAATGCGATGCCTATATACTATATACAGTATACGACAGACACGACGCTCTTGGCAGTTGTGGTGTCATTTGAGAATGGAAAATCTCCATAGACGGAGACTCGAACCATCTCTCGACATTAACCTCAGCAGCCTTCGTGGTTAACTGCTAGACCACCGGGGGCGACCGGCCAAGTATGTCCAACCTATATACACAGTATATATAAATTATCTCATACCAGGTATGGAACTCCCCAAATATCCGTACTTGTTCTCCGTACATAATTTACGGTTACATCTATGAGACGTTTTACGAGTATACCACTATGTCCCTAAATATAAGAACCACTTGTACATTAAACTTCAATAAAGGGTGCTTATATTTAGGGACATGGTGGTATGTAATGTGTTCCTACAGAAGGGCGATCGAACGGTCTTCTTCTGCTTGGCTGCTCTCTCCTCCCCCTGTCTAGTACCCGCATCCTGTCTACGAATATTTCCTGACCTCCACCACGCCAGAAGCGTTGAGTCTTTTTTGTTGTCGTATAGCTTTATTTCCGTCCATCTCCTCCTGCCTAAAAAACAATATACTAGCAATATTGATATATTTTTTCTCGTTGTCGCTTTTTATTGTTCTATTATTTTGTTTTTTGGCCTCGGTTCTCCGCTTATTTTACGCTTAACCCTTTTAGAACTGCAGTCCCTTTTTGGGGACAAACCACTCTAATTCTAAGTAATTTGTCCCCAAAACGGGACTCCATTCCTAAAAGGGTTAACAACGCCTACGTATAACAACAGAAGTCTACGTGAATGGTATAGAAGTACCGGTGTGGGGATGCGGGTGTATGTCCTGTTATCTAATAATACATTATTGGTACGTATACATACCTGGTACCTGGTATATGTAACCAGTAAATAATATCAGGTGTACACTATTGATTAATATTAACAGTTTTATATCAGAAGAGAGGGCACGCTAAAAGAAAGCTACATATTATACGTGTGAGTGTGTAAGTCACATATGTACATACCTGGTACAGAGTACCATCATATGTGATATCTCATATCTCAAGTTGTCAAATTTATCTGTACACACCTGGTTATGTTATTATACTTCTTATATATTTTTTATATACATAATACATATATACGAAGTATATATAATATATACATAATGTATCGTATTATACATATAAATACCAGATAGAGTAATACCTGGTAATCGATAGTTTAACCAGTTTAACTGTTCTTTTGATGAGGAGTCCAAAACATCTGTTCTCTAAAAATTAAATATTTGTGATTGGTGGCCTGCTAACTACCAGTACGTAGTAAATATGATGTCGAGCGTACAATACATCCTATTTCTGCTATATTACACATGATGTATACCAGGTATGTATATGGGAGGACATATTATATACCGGGTATCATATATATATAAACCTTAAGTACGCGCGATCGAAGTATCACACACGATGAGTTTCGACGAAATCCTCGATCTCACGGAAGTTGTTTCATATAATACTTTTTACAAGGTTCCCCTCCGGGACGTGCCTAGGGGGGGGAGTGGCGCAAGAACGAACATGAAAACCAAACAGCATACATACATAGAAGTCTATAGATGACTTGGTTTTCGTGAGCGGGCCGAAAATGACTTGATTTGAGTGTGAGTTAAAAATTGACTCGGTTTTTGTGTGGGTGGTATAATTGACTTTTTTTTTGTTGTGCGGGCGGGAAAGAATCGAATTGCCTTGATTTCGGTGTAGGGATCGAAATTGAGTTGCCTGTTACTATTGCGTTTGCCCTCCGACAAAATGCAGCCTGATCTACAACATTGATCACTCATAAACATCCTCGAAGATAAGAAAATAAGGGCTAACTTAGAAAAACAAAAAGGAAACCTTATGGATTGAAACTCCATGGCTAAAGCCCTGGAGAATACATACGTGTATGTATAAATATGGAGTCTCATTCCTGCCTGCATCTTCTCCTTCGTGCCTAATCTCTACCACCAGGTATTATATGTACATGCGTAATTGCTGTTATTTTTTTTAGTGCTTGGTGTCTCGATCAAAATCGAGTTACTGTCGTTTTTGTGGGCGGGCTGAAAATGATTTGGGTTTAGTGTCGGGATCCAAATTTATTAGGTTTTAGTGTGGGCATCTTAATATACTTGGATTTGGTGTGGGTAGTCGAAATTGAGTTGATTTTTGTGTCGGGGCATCGAAATGGACTTCATTTTTAGAGTTGGCATCGGAAAATTTCTCGATTTTAGAGTTGGGATCGAACATTACTTGATTTCAGTGTTGGGATCGAAATGATCTTATGGTTTTTGTATGAAGGTGGTTGAGTGTCGGGATCGAAGTTGACTTGGTATTTGTGTGGGGGTCGAAATGTACTTTGTAAACGCCATATAATTACAGAGGGCCCTAAACACTCACTCTTTTGTGCCCGTGACGTGTGATAACAGAGATTTCCAGAGTAGTAATACGTAGTACGTAGTTGTACTCTCGAGTACCCGGGCATTTTTACTAGAAGGGATAAAGCTCTGGAAAAATTGCAGCAAAAAAAACAACATACAGCCTACTCATACTGCTGTGTACTCGTACCCTCGTACCTGCATGCCAAAAAAAAAGGAAACAGAGGACGTGTCCGGGGTTTGAACTCACGTTCAATATTCACGTCGGGACGTTGGACTCAACATATTACGTGATTACTTGCCAGGAATAAATATTGTTCGTTTTTTGTGTCAGACCGCCCGAAGACTGCTGTGTGTTGTATCATCGCATGCGTCGGCATGCAGAGCACACGCATGACACATAGAACCCATCAATAGCAGCAGCGAGCAGCAGAAAGGTGATGGTGGTGTGGTTTGGTGACGGATTGCTGCTCGTAGCAACAACACAGAGCACAGCACAGATAGATCTGTTTCCAAGGCGCACAGCCGTGTAGTACCAATATGTCCGGAAATGTAAGGACATTTAAGATATATTTTGAATGAACAAACGATGATTAAATTTCCGGACAGCGGAGAGTTTCGTACATGAGCATCGATCTGCAGGTACCACGATTAGGAAGATCACGGGGTCCGACAAAAGCAACTAGCCACGGTGCAGAACCGATCTGCCGCATGCGCATGCATGGTGTAATGGCTGCTGCTGCTGCTGCTGCTGCTGCTGCTGGGTGGCAGGTTTGTAACATTGAGCTTGTACTGCAGCTGCCTCTCTGCGGTGCGGCTGCTGTCCTTGTGTGCTCCCGGTGCTCCGGGCAAGAAACTCACAAAAAGACGTACGACCGAAAAAAAAAAGGGCCTCACGCAGAGAAACCCGGGGAATCGTCTTATCCACTCCCGCGCGAAAAAAAAAATTAAGCGCCCGCCACGCAAGCTACAGTGCTCGGATCTTGCTCAAACCTCGACCAATGTGTCCGGCCGGGCGTCCCGTGTCGGTCTACTTAGTGTTTTGCCGAAAAGTGCTCGCACGAAGAGAAAAGTTGCAAAAAGTGCGAAAATTTCACAAACATGACTATACATATAAATATATACAAGTACATATGTGTATACGTGGAGTACCGGTATGTACATATATATTTTTTAAACAAAATAAAAAAAAACCAACAGCTGTGAGATCGAGGCTTTCGTCGAAACTCATCTTCGCTAGCTGAGTGTATATATGTATAATTTCAAAGATGAGTTTCGTCGTTTTTTTTAATATTTTCTCTATAGTATGTAAGCAGACAGCCTCGATTGACACAACATACCACCAAAGTATCACGGAAAGCTACGAGTATCTGCTCGTACTGTTCTACGTAAATACACGTTTCCTGTCTATGAGTACTCCGAGCGCGACACATATCACCACCCCACCACCCCACCACCATCACCAACACCACCAACACCACCACCACCACCATCACCACCATCACTATCCCCCATGTCTGCTGTTAGCGGCAAGGGTGCGATGGTGCTATTATTAGTTTTGTACCGTGTCTTGCGAACTTGTATATAAAATGTCGCATATGTATGGGCAAAGGGGGAATAATTCACTAATTTAGCAAAAGGGGGAGATTGATGAATTCTCCTATTTCAAGACATTATTGTTACTTCATTTTTGACACAAGAGGGACGTGCGATATATATGGTCGGTAATGCCCATAATATAATGCACGTTTTATAATGATGTGAGACTTGAAACGGGTGTTATGTTCTCGCCCAGATTGTTGCAAAAGTACGTATCTTCTTCGGGACCCACATATAAAACTAGCTACCTATTATACTACGAATCCATTGTGATTTCACGCGCAGGTTCGTGTCCTGCCGTCGACGCCACGTGTGATAAGACTGGGTGGGACACAGAGTATCCCCTTGCACTTGCAGGTTTGTCTATTAAGCATCTTTGGTGTTACCCAATTTCACGTAGAATCAAGCGTAAAAGAGAAGCAGCTTATATTATTCCCAGAGCCGTGATGACTCGTCTGGCTCGGGAGGGCTTCAAGTATGGCCCTCCCGATCGAGGGGTGGACAAAGGGTGATAGTGGATCTTTAAAATAGGGGTTTTGTCTTGGTAGTAGGAATATGGCCCTCAGATCGAACCCTAACCCGAACCCGAACCCTATGCCAGTGGTCAGTGCTTGCTTGGCCAATCAGAGTGCCTAATTAGCTACCTTTGGAAGATCCACTAACAGTATTTGTCCACTACTGTCCCGATCTTATAAATACCCAGAATACGAATGCCATCCAAGTAATACGAAAACGGACCAATTACCTATACTGAGGTAATTACCGGCCTTCCAAGCCCATACCATTGCACTATGATATGAAGAGAGGGAACGGCTACGGCGGTAGAGGTGCACCATGCTTTTTCTGAAGCTCCGCGGTTGAGGGCCTCTGTACTAATAGTAAGTCAAAAACAGATTTTGAAGGGAAGTATTACGGGGTGGGCTAATGATGCCATAGTAAATAGAACCTACCGTACACACTAAAACCTATATCATTGCCGTCACGCTCCACCCTCACATGTGGAGGAGAGCAGTAGTAGATCTATAATGCTACTCGTACATCGATACCAGACACACACACAAACAAGTAGGCCACAGCAGTACCTGTCGTCAAAGGCCCCACCATATAAACCACACGAGAATGAGCCGTACCTTTTTGCCGTCACGCTCCACCCTCCTCAATTACAGTACAGGACACCTAATAAGAATCAGGAAATCTGGTCCAGGCTGGATTTCTTACTTGAGAGAGGGTGCTTTCTACAATAATTACAAGATAACGACTCCCGAATTTCCTATTTTCCTCTAAATATCAGCCTGGTTTTCTTATTAGCCTGTTTCTTATTAGGTGTCCTGTACTGTATATACGGACAGTATCGTATCATCAAAGTTCGGGTCGTATCTTGTTATCATCAGCGACTGCCCCCGTAGGGAGCAGCATCCATGCCGAGGAGGCATCCAAGTATCCTCTCAGATCATAACGCCTCGCCACGCGATAGAAAACCCTAATCTCCGTAGACCAGTACGAAACCACCGGATAGCCGCAAACCGGTATCGAAACACCGCATACCACAAATAAAGCTTGTTCATGCTATATACACATGGTCGAGTGGCAAGGATGACAATAATATTAGTGTTCGAAGTTTCCAAGTCTGGATGCCCTGACTGCCCTGCAGTAGTCGGATGAAATGTTTTAAGGTCGTTGTATTAGAGGACAGAACGAGAGAGAGAGAGAGAGAGAGAGAGAGAGAGAGAGAGCGGAGAGAGAGAGCGGAGTGCTCGAGTTCTCCTCCCGCGCAAGGACAAAATTCCATAATAACGCCTGCGAATACATACTCTACAACTTTTGTGGCCGTTGTTGCGGATACGATCCAAACGGACATAATAATAGTACGTATGCACAACTATCCTCATCATACTGCGCGCGCGTGTCGTACTCGTCTCCCTCCTTCCTTCCTCCGTTGCGCTTGGGACACATCCCCTCCTATCCCCGTCTTTCCTCCCTCATTAGCCCACCCTGTTCCGTGTGGCCGATGTGGCAAACGTGGGGAACCCTAATTGCACACCGGGGTAGGTAGTATACAAATCGTGCTACTCTGCACACCCCTTTAGTGTACGAATGCCGGTTTTACGTACGACGTAGCGTATTTTGTTTTTTGCTGTGGCCTTTTTGTTGGTGGAAAAAAAAACTCGATTTTGGCGGATTCGATCGAGGGGTATGATAGGATCAGGGTTCCAGGTGGGCCCTGCTGCGGCAGGCGTGGTCACACCTTGATGACAGTGAATCTTCACGGGGGGGTTGGCCGTGGGCCTTAATCCGACCCCCCCGACCCGAACCCGAACCCTATGCCGCCACAGTGATAAGTGCTTGGATGCTGTGTTTTTTTCGGTAAGACTCTAGGTTTTGGTTCGTGTGGGAGCAGGGTGCCAAGCGGGAGCAGGGTGGAGATGTGCAGAGTATTATAATTTGTATTGCATACCCGATGTGCAATTAGGTAGGTAGGGCTCGTCGGGATCGAGCGTCCACTTTTCTTCGACACCTTCCCCTTTCAGGCATGCCTTTAAGTCCCAAAGGGAAGTATGTTGGTGTCATGGTATTCATGGTATTCCCGTTTCCCCTCTATTATTGAGGTGGCGTGTGTTTCTGATAGAAACATGCCGAGAGCAAAGGGTACTTGCTCTCGCCCGCCTTCCCAGAATTCTCTGAACCAGGAACCAGCGGCAAATGTAATAAAAACATTCACAAACCATCATCCTTGTGAGTGACTGAGAGCGTCTCGTCTCAGCCTGCTTCCTCAGGTAGTAGGGTTAGCCCCATACCGCATAATTGTAATCCAGTACCTGACCTGCCCAGGGTAGGAGTACCTTCATATTGGGACAACCAGGTGCACGGGTGGGTGCTCGGCGCACGCAGTGCCTTGCTCACGCAGAGCGGTGGGTGGAGAGTCAAGCCGCCATGAAGCGGTGGAAAGAAATATGAAAACATGTATATATTACCCTTCAACGTACTAAATTAACTAAGTGAGAGCAAGAGGGCCGCGTTTCCTCTCGACTCTCTTAGACCCCCTAAATCAGGCCACATGTAACTTTATGCAACCCTTGCAGGGAAACCATAAATCCCGCCGCAATCTCCGTAGATGGATTGCAGTCACACAACTCAAACCACTTGGACTAATACGACAATCACACGTATCAGGCATTTGCACGGCTACACCCAATGACTACGTATGTCCGGCAAACGACGTGTTCTACATACGGTAGGGTAGTGGTCCCAGTGACACTATTTTTGGCCTTCTGAGGCAAATACTTAATATTATATTTGTGTCACTGAGACTGATAGGGACTCTCAACTGAGGAACTTAATATATACCAGGTACCCAATAAGGCGTATGGCTTATTGCGGTCGTTTTCGTTACAGACCGTGGCCATGGGGTGTTGCTCGTGGGGATAGTAGATGTTGCATTTTTGTCAGAAAGCCAACTTTTGGGTGAGACGCCTCTATAATAGAACTCCTATACTGTAACCAAGTGAGGAGCCCCAGAAAATTCCCAGAAAATTCTAAGAAAATTCTAGGGGTAACCCTATATAAGGCAAACACGCGTCTCAGAAGGCATGAACGTTCTCAGTACCGAATGATGTCGGGTTCTTCTTCTTCGTCGTCTTCTTCTTCTTCGCCTCACATCTCCAGCACCTCCCTATTTCGTAGCTCAGATCCGGGGCCACATACGTAGCGGGCACTTCCTTCCGCCCCCCTCCCCCCCCCTCCTACACCGTACGTGAGCACTCTTCCTCCTCTTATCCGTGAGAAAAGTCCGGCCTTTTTCTTCCCTCGCTCGACATCGTCTAACACACATAGAATAACGAAAAAAAAAAAACAAGAACACATATATACCACTCTGGTCGGAACACAAAATCTCTGTCTGCACGCTCTAAGTGTTTAATATAAAGACGTAATTGCCTACCATTAACCGGCTTAGAACTGTCCCCCGTATTTGGAACAAAAATTACTAAATTGTGTGATTTGTATTTGAGTTCTAAAACGGCTAACAGCCCATAGAGGTAACATCCTGTATAATACCATCCGCCACCGACAAGTATACATTACCACCCATATAGAGTAGCAACTGTATACCACCCACCACCGAATGAAGAGTCACTATAAAAGTACAGTTTTTTTCGGCGCTCGCCCCCGCTCGCCCGCATTAAGACACAAAAAATACATTTTTTTACTCTTTTTTTAGGGCCAATTTCCATGTTAGTGTTGCAGATCACGCTCTTCGTGTCGTAGTAGGTGCTAAACAGTTTTACATCAAAAACCAAGGAGTGTTAGCATTTTTGCTCGCCATCATCGTCCTCGTTATCGCTGAGTCTGTTCATCTCCCCCGCCATGATACGCAGCCGCTTCTCGCTTGGAAATTGATATTCACACAACAGCCTGGGGGGTGGGGGGGAGGGAAGAGACGGAAGAGGGCGCAGAAGGAACGAGAGGAGAGGAGAGGGGAGGGGGGGAGGAGAGGGAGAGAAGGAGGGGGGTACTTATGTCGGCACCGGCGCGCCCCCCTAGTCGTACTGACTATACCCTCGCATCCCACAATGCGGGACGGAGCACTTCTGGAGTTCAGCACCAAGCGGGCGGGAGGAGGAGGGAAAGGAGAGGAGAGGAGAGGGATGAGAGGGAGGAGGCGTGCGGGGGCATCAGGCAAAGTCCACAGAAGGCAAGCATACTGTTTTGTCAGTCCGGGGTTAGCCGATGGGTTGTACGAGCTTCGGCTTGTAAGAAAAGTGTTGATATTCGCAAAGAACGTTACTTTTGGGCCCAAAAAAGGTAACCAAAAAAGGGGAGCAAGTAAAACGAGAATAGAAAAAACGGGCGTGCCATCTTCCATCAACTCGGCAAAAAATGCGTGCTCTACGACGGCTAGATGCACCGACGGCTAGATGCACCGTGCGGATCATTGAACTGACCGACCCCCATAGTAATGTCAATGTTACCTCAGTGCTTGCTCGTGGAGGTCGGCGCTTCTTTGTGGCAAAAGTTGGAATTTCCGTGTCATTGCCAACGTCCCGCTCACCTCGACCAAGGGCTCTTCTTGTATAGTTTTTGTACGAAGTATTGAATTATTCCTTGCCCAGTACCAAACAGGAACTATACTGAACAAAATAAAGCAGTCACGTCGCATGTTGACCACCAGGCGGCCAAACAATACCTCCCACAGATAAGACCACGAAAAGGCGTAATAGCAATCAGGGCTCCTCGCGGGTTGGGACGGACAACCCGACCAGGCCCGCAGAAAATCTGAGCTGTCGACATCCTACCTGACCCGACCCGCGGTACTTTGAATACCTCACGATCCGATCTGATCCGACCCGATCCGACCCGACCCGACCCGACCCGACCCGACTCGACCCGACCCGTGAGCTTTTGAACACCTGTCGACCCGACCGACTCGATCTGCGAGAATGCTAAAAAACGTCCCGACCCGATCCGTGAGATTTTTAACACCTCTTGACCTGATCCGATCCGACCCGACCCTCCAAATTACGAATAATCCGTGAGATACGGGTTTCTCGTGGGTATGGTCGACTGGACCCGCGAGATTGGTTCTACGGCTGACCCGAGGGTTCATTCAACCCGTGGGTTCGGCCCGCGAGTGGACACGTCGATTGTCTTTTATTGTTGCTGTTGCACGCTTCAGTAGCTGTACGTAGTGGGTAGAAGGATGGATGTGGACTTCGTACGACGACATACAAATTTGTCGGTGTTTTTTTAATGTTCGAAAGTATGATGCCAACGCATGAACACGGCACACTGCTAAAAAAACACGTCTGTGTTGCAGCAACGAGGCCAAAGATGCATTGCTGCTATTTGATAACAAACTTGCCGTGAAGCTTCATCCTATCGCCAGCAAATAAGTTTCATTATGTCGACAAATAAACTTGAACCAAGTCAATCGTAGCAGGCAGGAAATGAATAACACGCTGTGCTTCCCGCCGAATAAGAACGAGTACGGAGAAGACATGCGGCGCCACAACTATTACGGGGTGGGCTAATGTAGTAAATAGGACCTACTGCACAAACAAAAACCCATACAATTACATTTTTTACCAACAATATTTGGTCCTATTTACTATGGCCCCCCATAACAGAAAAACTTGCCGTGAAACTGGGGCGAGACCCCCGGTCAACGGGTTGTGTGCCCCCCAGCGGTTCCAACTTTGACGTTTCGGCGCATGGTACGGCAGAGGTGCACCTGCATCCAGTACTTTTTTTTCTGAGGGCGATCACTTGAGGGCGCTCTACCATGCCTCAGCCGAAAAATGTTTTTTTTGGACGAAAAGAAAAGTGCTATACTCGCATACATAAGACTACCCGATGAATAACCCCGTGGCCTTACGTATATTAAAAAAAAAATTGCGCGACAACAAAAAGCGTGAAAATTCCGACGAGTTTGGGTTAAGGTCAGAAAAGCATTTCAGCCAAAAAAAGGTATACCGTATACCTCTATCGTAGCACGCTTCTTTTTCGGCGACCTCAGGAACGATCGATGTCCAAGCCAGCCATAACGTTAAATGCTGCAACGATTTCATATGAAAGTTCTGGCGGTCCGATCGATACGATGACGCCGTGACGACTCCAGGAAAAAAAGACGCCCCAGCAGTCCCAAGCGATGCCGTTGCAGGATAGAAACGGCCTCCCGGCAGGGATAGGATCCCTAGAAACGACCTCCCGGCAGTCTAACTAACAGAATGATGATGATGCTGCTGCCATTTTGTTTCCAAGAAAGTGCTCTCTCTATCGGTAATTCGCAACAGATGCTACTGCTGTGGCCCGGTTCCGAAATACACCTTTCCGGCGACCCGACGTCCCGACGTTGCTGTTGCGGCGACTGCGGAAGTTGTTTTTTGGGCAGTTCCAAGCGAATCGCTGCTGTAGCGATTTGAAAGACGTCTCTGTCCGGTAATCTAAAAAACGGTTATTAAGGGTTTGCAGCGATCCCGTGACACGTCTCTCCGGCGACCCCGCGTTGAGGCGACCCCTGGTGATGATAATGCCTACATACAAACCCCGGTGGTCCCTGTTAATGGTGCTTACTGCTACATGGTTTCACGAGCTTCAGATAGGAAGCCCCAAGCGAAGGGGTCGGGGGGTTCGTACCCCTGGTAGCAATTCTGCCGTTCACGTTGAAATCTATGCGTTGTGGGTCATCCAGAGTTTGTACTTTGTTCCCAGCAGGTGCGCATATCGCATGCATGCCTACATATCAATAGGAAACCCGTGAGGATATCCGCGGATGGCCCATAAGCCACAAAGCTTCCATGCTTCAGCAATTTCTGTCGTACATAAGTAGCAGCAGAGCTATAGTATGTATTCGCACTCGATTCGAAGGACCCTCGCTCAATCGAACGCAGACTTTTACACACAGCCGTTCTTACTCAACAGCAGTCCTGCAGCAAGCAGCAGTATAGTGCAACACTTGTAGTAGCGTCGAACCAGAGACCGTCACGTGCTCGAAAACTATGCTTCCAGGCTTCCTCGCGTTTCAGAGCTCTCACTCGAAATGCAGTATACCTGCTCGTTCTGGCATTAGCAACAGCGGCAGCACCAACAGCAGCTCCAGATGACGATGATCATCGTGGAAGCTCTGTGGAGAGCATAGTTGTTGTATTCGCGACAGCAGCTTCAGACAAACGTCGATGGTCGTGGCAACTCTGTGGAGAACCTTACGGCGGGTACACCTATCTCGGGTCTCAGGCGTATGCTCTTCACTCGATGTCCCTGATGAGTCGCAGCTCTGCAGGGCGTACGCTATTCGGGGCTCATAACCTGTTAATGAGATATGTCCGCATGAGGCATGTGGTGCGGCTGCTGGGTCACGTCAGACAAGCACTACTACTGTCAGTCGGGGTCAGCCGACTGGTTGCACGAGCTTCTCAGCTCTCAGCTCAGTAAGGAAGATGCCCAGGTTGAAAACAGAAATGGGCGCTCTCGGTTCAGGAACGGATGAATATACATGAGAGTGAAACGATGGGAGTGAGACGATGGGCATGCCATCTTCCATCGTAAATCGGCAAATATGAACGCTCTATAACACGGCTTAGCACAGATAGTGTACCGTACGGGTCAGTGTATAGTGACCCGTTCCACAGCAATGCCCCTTGATATGAATATGGGACGGTATAGGTAGCGACGCGTCCATGCGAGTGCAGCAGTGCAGGCCCACAAATAGGGAAAAAAAAACTGGTTACGATAGAAGATTGTGAGGCTCACTTTTGGGAGGGCTTGACACTGGGGAATAGCGGTACACCTGTTCTAAGGAGTTACCCTGGGCTGACAAGTCGGCCACAACAATTGCCCCGGTTGCCCGTCACAAAACATTATCACTGTTTTTTGCAGTTTTTGCCCACAACAGCACCGTTGACACCGGCATGTAGTACGTACTCGTATGATGAATGGAAGGTATGCATTTTTCATGAGTAAACTATGATACACAAAGACAAAAGTCGGAGAAGTGGTTGAGGCGCTCTCACACAACTCTGCACGAACAACCGAGGACGACAAGAAGAAGAAGAAGAAGGAAGGGGTGGAAGACGACGGCCCACAAACCTCCACCGCTACAACTACCACCACTACGTACTGCTGTGCGTGTCGTTGCAGTAAAAACATTCACACACCTCGATTCCTATACTTCACGGATCTAGATCGTTTTGAGACAGATACAAGACTCTTCTTGATCTGTATGATCTGTATGATCTGTATGATCTGTATGATCTGTATGATCTAGCTCATGTTGCCGGGTGCGAGTCGCATAACCTGCATGATCTCTTGAGACATGTTTCCTGGGTTGGACCTGTACAACGAAGATCCTGCACAAACCTCTCACAACGAACGGCAGGTGAAGAACTGCATTAGACGATCTATATGATCTTAGACCATCTAGATCATGATCTGTAGATGATCTACATCATCTAGATCGTGATCTGTAGAGGATCTACATCATCTAGATCGTGATCTGTAGATGATCTAAATCAACTAGATCATGAGCTGTAGATGATCTACTGTAGATCATGACATGTTCGGGGGGTGTGAGATCATCCACAGATCATGACCTAGATTATCTAAGATCATCTAGATCATGATCTATCTGTAGGTGATCTAGATCATGACATGTTCGGGGGTGTGAAAACATAATTCATTCGCACGCGTGGGGCTAGTACACCGAGTACAGCGACGCCAACTACGAGCTAAAAAATGACCGCGCGACTCTTCTTACGTACATCCTTTTTCCTATACGGTTCTACGCGCCATTCCTACCCAAAAACCGCAAATTTTAAGCTCTCGGTATTCGTAATGTAGCAATACCCGCAAAAATAAGTGTGCGGTACACAAACCTACTACAACGTAAAAACCGTACCGCAGCATCGACCAATGGGCGGCGGGTGCGCCAAGCCAAGCTTAAACTTCGGACGCAATAAAATCCAAGGATAAAAAAAGCAGGAATATTCACCGGTCGGATCAAACCTCGCGGGTCAAGTCGGGTCGGGCCGGTTCGGGTCGGGCCGGTTTGAGTCGGGCCGGTTCGGGTCGAGTCGGGCCGGTTCAAGTCGGGCCGGTTCGGGTCAGGGTGGCCGACGCGGGGACCCGTGAGACTTTGAACACCTGTTGAGCCGG
>MEHQ01002881.1:60562-80978 GCA_008828725.1 Saccharina japonica
AATGGGAGTGATCGTTATCAAGTAGTTGTTTATTGATAAGGCACCCGTGAGGCAGTTACTAGTGCTCCATTGCTGTCTCAGAGTGGCACACAGAATTAAATTTAACTCATTGAAGCGTTCACCATATGCAAGTCCGCTCACAAGCTGTTGCTTGTTATGATTGCAGCTCACCTTCATGCGACTTCGACCCAACACCTCACGTTGCTTCGCGTGGTGCAAGGCAATGTTCTCTGGTTGGTGAAAACTAAACGTGCTCCGTCGGCATTTGTAGGGAATGCGAGGGCTCTATGGTCATATTTACTACGGCCCTGCACGACATGCAGTACACCCTCCCCCCCCCCTGACATGGAGCATCTGGTACACTTAAGTAGTAGTCGAGAAAACGATCGCTATCTAGGACATAGATGGCCACAGGCGGCGAAACAGGAGGGATAAGATTAGCCAACATTTTATTTAGTAATATATGCGGAAACACGTAATTTGAGCGCCAGTGTTGGAGGTGTCTTTTGGGAGTAGGAAACGGTGCTCCGTCTCGTAAAGGGATGCGTGGTCAGTGGTCAAAATGACTAAACGGCAAGCAACATGGTATCGCCCCCCCCCCCTCCTGAGACTCGGTTACGGGGGTGGAGTGGGTGGGTGGGGTGGGTGAGCTGACGATTTGTCTGACCTGAGTGCAGATGCTGAAGATGAGCACGAACCACGCGAAGGTCTGGAACGTCTTGAGGCCCTTGGCGTTCTCCGCGCCGTCGTCAGCGGGCTTCTGCAAAAAACGAAAAAAACACAAAAACAACACAAAACAAAAAGGAAAAAAAAAACAAAACGAAACAGACAAAAACAAAAGGGACAAAAGTTAGTACGAAATCAAATTAGGAAAATCGGCTGTCTATGCGTACGCATACCGATAAAAATGTTGTAACTGAGGTGTCTCCAGTAGAGATTTCGCCACTTCTCCGGAGACCCTTGAAGTACTGGAGTTTCATTGGTCAAGCAGTGATGTTTGATTGAGTTATAGGGGCTAAGGTTAGTCATTTTTTTTTTTCATGTCCGGAAGATTCGTAAAAAAACAAAGAAAAAAGAGCAGTGATGTTTGATTGAGTTATAGGGATCAGAGTTAGGGGCTACGGTTATTGACTTCTTTTCTTTTTTTCATGTACGCAAGATTTCTTTGAAAAAAAAAAAAAAAAAAAACAGTGTCGGAATACTGGTGGAAACTATCCTATCAAGCGTAGTATAGAGAAAAAAAACTCGTGCAGCAGCTCCTATACGTATAGCTGTGCACGCCGAAGCAGCGCGAGTACGAAACAGCAAGCTGCGCGCCATGCCGTACAGCTCAAGAAGCCCATTACGCAAGAAGATCTGGTCGAGAGAGCCAGCCTTTTCCGAACATACAATAAGATTATCGGCTTTTGCGTGTACTGTAGATCCTATTTTACTATGGTTCCCCCAGTCGACTCACATTGAACACAAAAGGTCCCATCATCATTATCGCAGACTGCCTCTCGGGGCAGCTCCATCTCTCCACCTACGGGGCATACTAAATAATGCCCCCATACATAATACGAAACCCCACAATATATGAAACCGCCACATACGGGAAATCAGTATCGAGCAACCGCATACCACAAACAGTGGCTATTCTCCCTCCTTTTCCTCCCACTACGGGCGGTTCGTTCGTGCGTTGGCATTTTTATCGCAAGAGAAAAACTTTGTCCCCTTTTCTTCCCCTCCAGTCGACTCGCATCGAACAGAAACCGAACAAAACTCTGACTGTAATTCCAAGTGTTTTTGTGTCAACAAACAGTGGGAGTGTGATCCTAACAAAGGGTTTAACTATAAGCTTGCCTTCCCTCGTCGACTCGCATCGGACAGAAACCTCATAAACTCTTGACTGCTGTAATTCCGAGATTTTTTTTTGTGTCCACATCGGGAATTTTCAGTCCTTAAAAGACCTAAAGAGGTTATTTAACCCCTTAAGAACTGGTCCCACATATATATGTATATATATCCTGCATGAGGACATATAAAACCCGTAAGTACGCGCGATCGAAGTATTACACTCAGCTAGCAAAGATAAGTTTCGACGAAATCCTCGAGCTCACAGCTGTAGTTTTTTTTTTTTTTTTTCTAATATATTCCCGTACGTAGTTCGCGCGGTCGAAGTATCCCACTCAGGTTGCAAAGATGAGCTTCGATAAAACCCTCGATCTCACAGCTGTGTGTGTGTTTTTATTTCCAATATATAGGTGGGGACAACTTACTTGGAATTAGTGGGGGGGGGGTTCAGTTCTGAATGGGTTACAACTACCGTATAAGCTTGCCTTGGTGGAACGGAACAGGATGAAGAAGCCGAGGGCCACCTGGAACACCGCGAAGGTCATAGCCACCTCCGAGTAGGTGATGCGGTAAGGACCGCTGATTTCGCCACCGGTCACCGGGAAATCGAGTCGTTCCTCGTCCACCTGTGTGTGCGGCGGAAACAAAATACAATGTAAGCTTGATACGGCTTATTAGGACTTATAACCCCTTTAGAACTGGTCCCACGTACCTGGGGACAAACTACTTGGAATTAGTGTGGGACATTTTTTTCAGTTCTTAATGGGTTAAAAATAGAACGTAAACTACAGTAGTGTATATTGAGAAGAAGGAGGGAGCAAGGACAACAAATGGAGTATTATTGTGGATAAAATGCTTAGTGGGAATTTAGACATAAGAAAGGGAGTTACACTTTGCGCACACGGTAGGTTTCCTTTGTTTCCGTGGTTTTCTGCTGCTTTCGGGAATGTTAAGACTGATCAACGTCGAAGCTCATGCTGCTAACATGAACATTGTCGGATGGCAAAATAGGATAACAATAGAATCATCAATCACGTTAAAAAAAAGAAACATAGTTAATAGGACCTGCGGTAGAGACAAAAAAAAAACAATAGATTTACCTTCTTTTACTAACAATAATTGGTTCTATTTAGGGCCCGGATTAACGAGTATAAAATAAATTCAATTTGAAAAAATATATATTCAAATCCGCTTTTCATTTGTCAACACACGCACCAGCACCAAAGATTAGGATCTTGGGGGCATAATATTTGGTGCTGGTGCGTGTGTTGACCAATGAAAAGCGGATTTGATTTTTTTTTTTTCCAAATTGATTTTTTTTTTTCTTCGTTAAAACGGGCCCTTACTATGATCCTCCGTAATAGGAACGTTGCCAAAACCGGCATGATGTGAGTGGTGGTATATAGCTCCTGAGAGGCCAGTTTGCCACTACTGCTGTATAGGCAAGACTGAAAGGTACCGAGCAGTAGGGTCTGCGTAGGAAGATTTGAGCGGGATTTTTTCGCCTGCCGCCGTGAAATGTTCTGCAGCAGGATCTGCGTAGTAGCAAATAGGACCAAATAAATGTAGTTTGTAAAAATAGGGAAATATGTAGGTTTTTGTGTGTACCGTAGGTCCTATTTACTAGTGTTTACTATGGCCCCCCGTAATACTACTACTACTACTACTACTACTACTACTACTACTACTACTACTACTACTACTACTACTACTACTACTACTACTACTACTACTACTACTACTACTACTACTACTACTGCTTCTACTACTACTACATCTACTACTACTCTAAGCCTAACCACTGCTACCATACTACTACTACTACTACTACTACTACTACTCCTACTACTACTACTACTACTACTACTACTCCTACTACTACTACTACTACTACTACTACTCCTACTACTACTACTACTACTACTACTACTCCTACTACTACTACTACTACTACTACTACTCCTACTACTACTACTACTACTACTACTACTCCTACTACTACTACTACTACTACTACTACTACTACTACTGCTACTACTACTGCTTCTACTACTACTACATCTACTACTACTCTAAGCCTAACCACTGCTACCATACTACTACTACTACTACTACTACTTGTTATAAGGATTACCCTGGGCTGGGTAATCGATCGATCTTTTACCCCTATAGCTCAGCAGGTAATACCCTCACATTTGGCGTCGTCGGCAGGACACGGGTTCGAATCTCACTTCGAACGTTTCTTTTATAGAAACGCTTGCGCGTGCGTCCCAAAAAAACACGTCTCCCTGGTTCCCCAGGTACTGAAACGAAGCGGGTAGGTCAACGTACGGCCGTATACAGTACCGACGTCCCAAATATCCCGCCTTTCAGAGGGGGGGAGAGTGTTATAAGGATTACCCTGGGCTGGGTAATCGATCGATCTTTTACCCAGCCCAGGGTAAACCTTATAACACTCTAATACCCTCACATTTGACGTCGTCGGCAGGACACGGGTTCGAATCTCACTTCAAACGTTTTTTTTCTTCAGAAACGCTTGCGCGTGCGTCCCCAAATAACACGTCTCCCTGGTTCCCCAGGTATTGAAACGAAGCGGGTAGGTCAATGTACGGCCGTATACGGTACCGACGTCCCAAATATCCCGCTGTTCAGAGGGGGGGAGAGTGTTATAAGGTGTACCCTGGGCTGGGTAATTGATCGATCTTTTACCCCGATAGCTCAGCAGGTAATACCCTCACATACCACTACCACTACCACTACCACTACTACTACTACCACTACCACTACCACTACCACTACCTCTACTACCACCACTACTACTACTACTACTACTACTACTACTACTACTACTACTACTACTACTACTACTACTACTACTACTACTACTACTACTACTACTACTACTACTACTACTACTACAACTACTACCACTGCTGCTGCTGCTGCTACTACTACTACTACTACTACTACTACTACTACTGCTGCTACTACTACTACTACTACAAGTACACAGAGTAGTATCGCGTACGATCACACCAGTCCTACTTCTCATTTATTTGTAGAGGCGGTTTTGGTGATGATGATGTATGTGGTTAATGCAGTAATATAATTCCTGTAGACTATACGCCCCCACCAAAACCTCTCCCCACCACGCGAAGCTAACTAAAAATACAAAAAAAGGCGTTTTTGATAAAAACTGCTACCTGCGGCACTCCAGTTAAACGTGCCACGGTGGCATGTTGGCTAAAAATGCTACCGGTGGCACTCGATTTAAACGTGCCACGGTGGCATATTAGCTAAAAGCGCCATCGAAAAACATGAAAAGCGCTAGCAACGGCGACAACGACGGCGGCGAGATCCAAGACTTGTTTGATGTTGTCTACGACACCTACCTGCTACCATCGTGGATAAAGCATTGCGGCCCGTCATCGCTCCGTCCTCCAGATATCGATGCGCTCACTGTAACATATCAACACAATTAGCTCCCAGACTGAGCTTTTGATGGCATTTTTGGCTAAAAGTGCCACCGAAATTGAGAATCGATCTACCAGCTGGGATGGCGACGACACCAAAATGCCAAACCTAATTGATGTTATCTATGACACCTTCCTGCTACCGTCGGGGATAACGTACTGCGGCCTGTGTCATCGCTCGTTTTTCCAGATGATACTGATGCACTCCTATCTTGAACAAAGTTAGCTCCCACAGCTTTTGGCGGCACTTTTAGCTGATAAGTGCCACCGAAAGCTCAGGGCAGCGGCGATGACGGGCCGCAATACTTGACTCACGACGGCATCAGGTGGTATCGTAGACAACTTCAAACAGTTTTGGCACCTTGCTGTGGTCGCCATCGCGGCTGGTAGATCGCTCCGCAATTTTGGTGGCACCTTTAGCTAAACTTTTTAGCTAAAAGTGCCACCACAAGCTCAGACACCTCACAATTTGGTGAATATGAGCGCATTTGTATATATATCGAGCCAATACCCATGACGGCCCGCAATACTTTAGCCACGCGACGGCAGCAGCAGGTCTCGTAGACAACCCCAAACAGGGTTGACATATATTTATGTTGCCGTCGTCGCCACGGGTGTGGATCGCTTCCCAATTTTGGTGGAACACTTAGCTACAAATGTCACCAAAAGGCCCAGGGAGCTACGTACAGTAAATTTGTTGAAGATAAGAGCTACGTACAAGACATAGAAGGGTGTTAGACTGTACGCATAGGTTTCCTTGGTTTCCGTGGTTTTCTGCTTTTGGGAATCTTATGAGTGATCAAAGCTGAAGATCATGCTGCACATTGTCGGATGGCAAAGATAATAATAAAAAATAAATTAAAAAAAGTTGTCGAAGATAGAAGCGCATCGGTGTATATCTGGAGGGGAAAAGGAGAGCGGTATCGGGCCGCGATACTCTATACCCACGACGGCAGCAGGTAGATGTCGTAGACATCACCAAAGCAAACAAGTCTTGCATGTATACTCTGTTCTCATTGTCGCTGTTGCTATTAATACGAGCACTTTTATTATTTTTCGGTGGCCCTTTTAGCAAAAATGCCACCGGTGGCACGTTTATCTTGAGTCCACCGGTGTGGCACTTTTATCAACTCCCACAAATAAAAATCATTGCCGTTACTACGCGTTTACGCGTGAGTATACGCGGCATTCTACAGTTCGCGTAGTATAGCGATATGTGCTGTCGCGGGAGTTACCTGCTACTATAACACGCGACCGATCGATGCTGTGCTGTTGCTTAGGCGCGACTCACAATCCTACATCCTAACATATAGATGTTATCCTAACCCCCCCCCCCATACACATCACTCCTAACCCCGGCTGAAACATGCAACTTCAACATCATCATCACGAATAATAAGAAGAATGGGATTACGTACACGTTACGTACGTACATACACAACATACACACTGCTTTTTAAAGTAACAAAAAACGAAGTATAATCTAATCGTAATAATATCCTCTCGACACGCTCGCTCTATCGCCGTTTAGTTTCGAGAACACACATTATTATTATTACACAAAACCCAACTGATTTTTTTCGATTACTACAACACCTCTACCCCTCTCTCTTCTCAGATCCAGCACCAGCACCACACCCACACCACAACACAACTCACAACCAATCTGACTACAACACCAACAACAACAACAACAAGAGCGAAGAGCAAAAGCCACCACCACTACTACTACCGACCACCACCACCACCACCACCAACAGCATCGTCATCGGCTATGTCGACCTACGGCGACAGTAGATTCCTGGGCTTCGAGCCCTTCCCGAACTTCACTCGAGAGATGGCCATGACCGCGGGCCTGCTGTGCCTGTTTGGCTTTATCAACCTCGTGCCAGGCGTGTACGATCTTGTGCGCGCTACCAACGATGGGCAGGATTGGTCTGGAAGCGAGGATGTGTATCCGCCGGTGGTGCTTCTCCTGGCCGCGCTCGCTCAGGTCAGAGCTAACCATCTCTAGGACTGACTCTCGGTTGCTGGTGTGTGCTTATTGCTGTTGCTGTGCTTGCTGCTGTGCCGTGTGTGAGGCCTTGGGTCGAGTCGGTGTCGGGGTACGCACACAACATCTCTGCTTAAATCAAATGATCTGGAAAAATTGTTCGATCTGCAATGACCCCAGGGACGTTTTTTTCTTTGCTTTTGGAAATGAAATCAAATAAAAAATGCTGAATTTTTGTTGCAGTCTCTCTCGTCTCGCGCGTGGAACAAAAAGCCAGAGGCGACCTACCTACGTATCAGCACAGCAACACCAGCAGCACCAGCACCATTGTATAGAGCGCACAGCTAGCAGCTTGTTGCGCGCATTGGGTGATTGTCGTTGTTGGTGCAGCTGTAGAGCAGCACAGCACAGAGAGCAGAGACGCGGTGGCAGGTCGTATGTATGTACGAGTCGCTCTTTCGAATATTTCGTTGAAGATTTGAAACGTTTTGTTTCAGCAACATCAACTTTGCCAACGAACACGACATCTCTCTGCAGCAATGGCAGCAACAAACAGCAGCAGCAGCAGCAGCAACGGCAGCAGCATCGAAACTCGTATGTAGTCTACCCATACGCACGCTTGCTTGCACCCGCAAGCACGCTGAGTAAAAGCCTGGCACGCACACGCAGCACGCAGCAGCATCACAGCTGAAACGATGGGACAAACAAGAGAATATGCCGCACTCCAACAATTGTTCAGCCCACGGGACTGTCTACTTCTTTTACTTCCACTATGAACATAAATATAATAAACGTTTTCAGTCTAAAATTAATATAAAACATTGATTATATTTCCGGACAAAGTATAGTCATGTTTTGTTGTTCTGCTGCTTTGCTGCGAGCTTTGCGTATATTTGAGTCGTTGCCCATACGCGTAGTATACGGTGACTGAGAGAGGCTGCTGATTGCTGCTGCGAGCTGTGCGGTCAGCAGCGACTCTTCTTCTGTGGTCGAGTACGTAGAGGTCTCTCTCGCTTGCCTCACAACGCAGCACACAACCGGGTGCAGTAGTAGTACAGCAGTACTGCCTATTGCTGCTCTGTCTATCACCATCTATCTGCTGCTGCTTGCTGCCGTTGCTACTACTGCTGCTGCTGCTCACACACACTCGAAAACAAAAAACTGTCTCCATTTTTTTTCCCTCCTTCCTTGCAGTTGAAGGAAGAGCAAAAACCAAAGACGAAAAAAGGAAATTTTATTTTATACCGGGTACGAGGAGACGTGGAACGTGTGGATTTGTTTGCTTTTTTTTTTTGTGGTCTTTTTATGATTTTGACGGTTTGAAACCTTTGTTTTTAGTCATGGAGAATAGACTTTTTAAGATATTATCTTTTGCACGAACAACAAACAGAAGGAAGAGCTCATTCCTACGTGCCCCCCCCTCCCATGCACAAAACAATTTGACATGTTTTTTGCACAGAAGAAGGATATCGTACGACGAGTACATCGTACGACGTACATACAAATACGTAGGGAGGAAAGGATCCGTCTTCTTTATGGTGTTACCGGCGGGTACCAGGTACCTGCCACCAGAACAAAAGCATTGTTCTTTCTTGGATATTATGGCCGTTCCTATATATACCCAGGTACTTTTCGTATGAGGTTTGGGTATGGCAGAAAGGGGCCGGGGGTGCTTCGTCGTAGTTAGAAGGAGGCGGCTGGGTGCCGCCTCGTCGTCGCTATAGAAGGAGAGGCGGCGCGGGGTGCCTCTTGTCGTGGGATCTGCCGGTTCGGTGTCGATGAAGGGTTTGGAGTCTCGCGGAGGTGTAATGTAACAACACTACCTACGCGTACGTGCGTAGTTAGCAAAAGTAGTGCTTTGGCGATCATCATGGGTGGGTGGGGAAAACACGACGACGATGATGCACAACACTCATAAGGATTTGTTATTATGTGGGGTCGTATATACCAGGTATGTATACATTATGTATAACAACAGCTACTAACCGATTGTACGTAGTGTACCGGTATACGAGTACGGTATACATCATCAGTTACTTACGTAGTAGTTGTTACTCTAATGTTAATACCTGGTAAGTCCATACTGCTTGCTGTTGTATCCTACATGCCAGGTGTGTATCATAAATAGTACCAGTGGTCCAGTACTACTGCTGTCTGTATGCAGTACGTAGTAGTAGTAGTACTGCTTGCTGTGAAACGAATTAATTTATTGTTCTATCGAAACACCAAACAGCGCACACAGAGGGTTTTTCTTCTTTTGGTACAGCAGTACACAACAAATACGTACAACAACATAATACATACTGCTGTACACATACTGTACCTGGTACCTCGGGTACATTTTTGCTGTTGTCTGCTGTCTACATGTTGATCTTGTGTCTGTGGTCTACAGTTAGTTATCATCCGTGACCCCAGGAATGTTTGTACCCGCTCACTGCCCGCTACTGTACAGTACTCTCATGATGTATACTCCCCGTACATACGGATCCTATATGATGGGATGTGCTGTGGGTGTCGTCGTGTGTGTATTATTTGCATTAAACCGTCCTTTATACATACCCGTCGACATATTCCTTTGGGAAGACGTAAAGGAAGTGCAGCTTTAATTGACAACAACAAAGACATCAACATCAACGGCAACAAAAACAGAAGCACCACGCACGGTTGATTGATTTCAGCTTCCCGCCAAACTACGTGGTGGGTGTATGATACGAGCAAAAGCTACAAAATGCCAGGTAGCTATGTAGCCTATCGGTGGGCGTAACAACACAACGACAACAACAATAAACAGCAATATATATAGCTACCCACGTATTAATAACAACAATAAACAAAAGACGAAACAAGATTGATTTTTCTCTTTTTTTTTCCGCCAAACTGCTGTTAACCCCTTAAGAACTGGTCCCACGAATTTGGGGACAAATTACTTAGAATTAGAGTGGTTTGTCCCCAAAACGGGACTCCAGTCCTAAAAGGGTTAAAATCCGAGCGAAAACCTAACAGGGTACATACACGTGCGCCGTTTACAAACAGAGTGTAGTATACACATAACACATAACACATAACACATATGTACATAACTGGTGTGTAGTACCCACAACCCCCCCCCCCCCCCCCCCCCCCCCCGCCCCCACGCGCAAACCTCTTCTGACATCGATGTCCATGATAATCCGCGGCGCTAGATTTTTCACCACCATCCACTGCTTTTTAACAATTTTTTTTTTTTTCCCCCCCCCCCCCACAATCCCCCCCCAAACCCCCCCCCCCCCCTCCCCCACGCACAAACCTCTTCTGACATCGATGTCCATCATAATCCGCGGCGCTACTTTTTTCACAACCAACCACTGCTTTTTAACATTTATTGTTTGCTCCCTCCTCACAGACAGTACAGGATACCTTAATAAGAAACAGGAAATCTGGTCCAGGCTGGATTTCTTATTTGAGAGAGCGAGACAGGGTTCTTTCTACACTATTTTCAAGATGATGACTCCCCCCGAATGTTCTTATTTTATTATAAATCTCAGCCTACTGGCTTTCTTATTACCCTGTTTCTTATTAGGTGTCCTGTGCTATATTCTATATTTACTATTAATGACTGAACTGTTGTTATTTATTTACTCCACTCCACTCCAGGTGATATTCAGCGTGGTGTCCCTGGGCGTTGGCTTCCAGTGGCTGGTCTCCGGCGGCGGCTGCCCGAAGTGGACGTCGATGAGCGCTCTGCTGTCGCTGCTGTCGTTCTTCACCTTCGTGGTGACCGTGTCCTACATCTCCTTCCTCGCCGCCAAGGATACCTTCGACTTCATACCGGCATCGTTCTTCCCTTCAAAGAGCGAGGTAAGCAAGAAGAGCTTATGATTCAATTATTATTGTCATATTTGCCATCCGACAATGTAGCAAGAAGAGCAGCATGAACTTCAACGTTGATCACTCATATTAACATTCCCGAAAGCAGAAAGCAGAAAACCACGGAGGAAACAAAAGGAAACCTACGTATAGTATGCGCAAAGTCTCTAACTTCCTTCATTCTATCATTTTCTTATATTATGACGGGGGGTGTGGATAGCAGGTCCCCTTCCCCTAGATAGTACCGCCTTATTTACACACAAGTTCAAGGTCACCCCAAGAGGTTCCTCACTCCGTTCCGTGAAGGCCCGAGGCACCAACCCACCTACCTCGGCGTGTCCTCCACACCAAACCCTCACTCGTAGGGAAAACCTGCGCCATAGGGGTCATAGTAAATAGGACCTAATATTGTTCGTAAAAATGCTTGAATATATAGGTTTTTGTGTGTACCATAGGTTCTATTTACTATGCCCCCCCCCCCCCCCCCCCCCCCCCCCGTTCGTTTTTTCTTTGGGGTTTATTGTGTTCTCGTACTACCGCGTGGTATATACGTTGGCGTTTTTCATTTGGTATGTATGCCTGCTTGTCCCACCAGTTAGTTGTGATCCATTTTATATATTTAATAGTATAATAGTAGTGTTCTCTGTTGTCTGCTGTCTTCACAGTCTGTGACCACGTCATCATCGTCTATCTGTTCATCTGTTCTCTCTTTTTAGGATGAAGAATGAGGACACCAGGACGGACACTGTCCACTGTGTGTGTTGTCTTCACATTAAACCCGTTATTTCTACCCAACCACACCAGTACACCCAGTGTTTGTCTGTCCTGATTACACTGCTTGTAATATAAAACTGCTGTGGGGGTACTATTGATAGTGTCGTTGGGTGACATTAATAGAAAGAACGGTCTCATGTGAACACCTACGTACGTGCTATGAGCTATGAGCCTTTTTTTGGAGGGTCATATCGTAGCCCAGAACAGGTGAAGACAACACTTACTTACTGTAGTCTAACAACACTGCTGAACACTTTCTCATTATTGGGCACTATCAATAGTGCCGTTGGGTACAGCAGTATATAAAAAGAACGGTTTTATATGTGAAGACAAAACTCTTAACAACACTCTGCTGTACATTTTCTTATTGTTCTTGTAAACCTAAATCGACCTTTATCTGCACAGTAACTCCAAGTGTTTTTTCCCCACGATGAGAGTGCAGCCTTAAAGGGGTCTTAACTTAAACGGTCCAATTAAGAAAGGGCAGGGGCGTCCAGAAACAAGAGAAAGCGACACACCACACCCCCAAAGGTCGGAATAGAAAACCGTTGCAACCGTTGTGAGCACAGGATGAAATAAGAAAATGGAAAAAATATATATATATCCTTATTTTCATTTTTTTCACTTGGTTTTAGTAACCCCCCCCCCCTAACGAACAAAAAATTCTGTGAGATGCTTGTGAGATGTCGAAAAAAAAATAATCGACCACCCTCGTATAGGGTTATAATGATAAGGTGGCGGTGGTGGTAGCGGGGGCGCTACTGTTACGGGGGACCATAGTAAATGCTAGTAAATAGGACCTACGGTACACCTTGGGTACCCACAAAAACCTATGTATTTCCATATTTTTTGTGACAATATTTGGTCCTATTTACTATGGTCCCCCGTAATATCAATACTATTAATAGTGAGCGGGTGTATAGTCTAATGTTATAAGGCGTAGATTGGGTAGGTAAGGTTAAAGCCTTTTACCCAGTATAGCGCAACAGACTATTAATAATATGAAATGCCGTAACAAATGGCGTCGTCGGCAGGACATGGGTTGTATGCAGTGGTCATGTGAGTTCGAATCTCACGACCACCACCATGAAAACGCTTGCGAATTCACTCATCATGTCATGCCAGAACCTGATAAAAAGCATTCTACTTCCTTGGGTCCCCAAAGATTCTGTGAAGAATGAAAAATCGGAATTAAGAACTGGTCCCACGAACTTGGGGACAAAGTACTTGCGATTAGTGTAGGTCATTTTTTTCAGTTTTGAATGGGTTGATAGTGATAGGCACCAGAGGTGCTGAGAGCGCCTACTGTAGTAGCGTGGGTAGGCACAATTCGATGCGAGTCGACGAGGGAAGAAGAGGCTGAAGTCTTCTCGCGATAAAAATGCAAGGCTCGAACCGCAGTGGGGGAGGAGGGAGAGGGGCCTACTTTGTGACCCCAGATCTGAGTTACGACTACGTAGGAAGGAGAGAGAAAAAGGAGGGGCGAAGATAATAAATGGGATGGAAAAAAAAATGAAAATAAAAATAAATAAAAAGAGGCACGTACGGCCCAGGGGCGTAAAAAAAAGAGAGGAAACGACACCACACACGTAGGAAGGTCAGAATCGATGGGGATTTGGTTGTCATCCCCCATTGATCAGAATGAAAAACAAACCGGATCGCTGTGATCACAGGACGAAATGAGCGAAAAACATTTTTTTTCCGTTTTTTGTTCCCTTTTTTTAACTTGGTTTTAGAGACCCCCCCTAGATCCGCGCATACACTCGTACGGCCCCATACCAAGACCAAAGACCCCGCTGTCCAGAAGGGGAGGGGAGTGTTATAAGGCTTAGATTTTGGGCCGGTAATTGGTAAACCTTTTACCATTACTCGTATGTAGCCCAACTGACTATTTGCCTTTAACACTATGATATAGGTGCAAAGGAGTTGCCTCCTATATATATGGGGTGCACTTGTAGGTGAGTCGGTGGTATTGTAAGATATCCGTCCCATCATATTTTATATTATTTGTCCTTTATTTATTTTTTTGTCGCCCACGCTCACGTACGCACTCCATGGCAATACGTTTATACGTGGCTTGCTAATTAAAATACCCGGTACATCGGTCGTAGGGACTTTTTCTCGCAAAACAAAAAAAAATCTTGACTATTTTAGCGCGAGAGCGTGAGTCGGCAAAATTCGATGAACATCGACGAACGTTGGGAAGGCTGAACCCTCTGCGCGATACAAATCAAGGCAAGAACCGCAGTGGGGGAGGAGGGGGAGGAGCCTACTTTGTGACCCCGGATCTGAGTTACGACTGCGGAGGGAGAAAGATAGAAGTGCGAAGATAATAAATGGGATGGAAATATATATATATATATGTATATAGCATTCATTGCCGTTGCTATCATGCATACATACCAGACCAGTTGTTCTGCGAGTACTGTACACCAGGTATAGCACAGCACATACCAGGGTATTCTGATTATTTTTCTCTGTGCTGCACTGCTTATTACTTATTACCTGGCGCGACTCTACGGGCACACCCCTGGCACACCGCTTTTTTTTTTCTTCTTTGTATGAATAGCACCTCTCTGATGTCACTTTGGACCCCGTTCACAGCAGTAGTAGTGCATACCAGGTATCAAACAACTTGTCGGCATCATATAATCGACGCGATTGATGTCTCAACGCTACGCACGTATAATATGTACGTACGTGTGATATGAAGTCTCGTACATATATATGTATGATACGTATGTAGCAAACAACACTCAGAATCCCAACGGGCCACGCTCAACGGCAAAAAAAAAACGTTCTGAACATTCTGAGTTTTATTTGATCGTTCATGTTTTATCTCATCCTCAAGTCAATTTTTTGTCCACTTCGGATATCTCAGGCAGTTATTGTTCCTTCCCTCGAATGTCGAAAAAAACACGTAAACATCCCGTACGACGTTATATATATGAGTGTTACTATTTAATAGTACAGCCACAGTATAAGGACACCTACCAAGAAGCAGGAAAGCTGGCCCACAGACTGGATTTCTTACTTGAGAAAGAGGGGTTTTTCTACACTAGTTTCAAGACAACGAATCTCAAATTTCATATTTTCCTCTACACTGTCAATGTCAGCCTGACTTTCATAAGATTACCCTGTTTTCTTACTATTAATAGGTGTCCTGTACTACTTACTGTATGCATACAAAGGAGAATATTATTCGAATCCAAGAATAATATGTTGTTTGTTGTTTTAGAGATAATTAGGCGTTTGGTTCATATCCGGGGCTAAAAGAACAGCAACGAGGCACTGTTTGGTTGATCGTGTGAGTTGGAATACCAACTGGGTACAGCACGGAACAGTGCTGGCAGACTGGTAGAACACGCGAACAGACAGGGCTGCTGCTTTTTTGTAGCTGGCCAGCGGTATACAATTTTGTTGAGTTTGGCGTATCACCAAGCAAGGCCATAGCGAACAACGAACTGACCCGCGCGGGCGACGACGGACGTTATTTTTTTACACATCAACACATTATTATTGCATAATTCATTCTGGTGTACTGGTATTGTGCTGGTATGGGCATATCGGGAGTGTTGAAACCCTCTTATCCCCACCCCCTCCCCCCTGTTCCTCCTCCCCCTCTCCCCCCCGCCCCCCGCTCCTCATCCCCCGGGCTCCCTCCCCCACGCTCACCAGGGTGCCCGCGCTCCCGTCTCCCCCAACCGCACGCGCCCCCCACTAACTCCCCCCCCGCCCTACCCCCCTCCACGCCGTCCCTCCTCCCCCCGCCCTCCCCTCTGCCTCCTCAGCCCCGCCCCCTCCCCGCCATTCTTCTTATCAACGACAGTCGTTGGCGTCGCTGGCTGTGATTGGCTACATTGCCTACGCTGCAAACAACTTCGTCGCCCTTGTGCACCTCAACCACAAGGTAAAATACATACATACATACAGACAGACAGACAGACAGACAGACAGACAGACACTATTAATAGAGTGTTGGTGGTAGTGCTGCAGAGTGTTTTTTTACAGCAGAGCAGTAGTAGCATGATTGGTGTAGTAGTAGTCGTCGTATAGCAGTAGTAGTAGTAGTAGTAGTAGTACATCAGTAGCAGTAGAAATCGTAACATGTTGCAGGTAGCAATACATACATTATTAGTACCTGCTTGATACCAATATTAGCGCAGTACGTAGTGGTAGCAGTAGTAGCAGTAGCATATAGTATACAGTGGATTAACAGTGGTGGTATAATGGAGGGAGGATAGGAGCACTCTGCCGTTTGTGGTTGATCCAAGGCAAGTCTGCCGCGCCAGTCTCCACCGTAAACGGCATCGTGCATCTCTATCCCCCCTCAACACTATTTTAATATTTTACTAGCTCCCTTGATGGCCAGTCAGTTGCTAGCACAATTAAACGCTCTACGTAGTGCTGAGGTGGCCAGGCTCCCGAGGGCCCCTGCATCACGCCGCCATAGGAACGGGACCAGGCGGACGAAAAGAGCACAGAGAACAGAAGAGGCAGAAAAGTTAGAAAAATATTGTTATATTATCCAGTATTATATTATAAAAAAGAAGAGGTGTTATGACGGGCGTATCCCATCGAAAGCGTCCCAGAGCCAAACATACCGTAGCAGGCATGTTTTCAACGGGGTGGCTTGAAAATTGTGTCAGCACACACCACCTCAACATCTTCATCCAATGGAATGCTCCCATTCCTCAATACCGTGATCATTCCTCCGTAGATTCCATAAACGTGCTATGATATTAACAACATGCTGCTTATACCAGGCAGACTGCTGTAAGTACTACGAGTACGCGTGTGTGTTGTTCGCATTAAACCGTCTCCTTTCTACCCGTCGACATCCAGCACACCCATTGTCCCCTTTCCGATTCATCCTAGAGATATACTAGCTCTGTGGCCACGTAGATATGTAATACCCTGGTATTAAATACCAGGTATTTATTACGGAGGGCCATAGTATATAGGACCTACGGTAACCACAAAAACCTACATGTTTCCGTATTTGTACTCACAGTATATGGTCCTATTTACTATGGTCCTCCGTATTAGTAGTAGTACGTAGTAATAGTAATAATAGCATAAAGAGAGGGCACTTTCTGCGCGGTGCGCGTGTCTTTCTCTGATTCCTATACACACTGCTCACGTTAGGATCGTTCTGATAACTACTGTGTACATTCATCATGTAACAAAAACATTGTTCTTCCGGTTCGCTACGTATGGTGGTTGCATTTTGCTTTCAGCGCCGAAAATGACAAGCAGTTAAAGTTGCAACAACATTAACGTTTTCAGCGAGCCGACGGCTTTTCTTCGTCGGCGTGACTCAACAGCTTTGTTTTTTTCCTTACGAACTCATTCTGAACAATGATTGCGCAGCTCGGATAGATTCGTCGATTCCCTATTGTACTTGTTGATCTCAAAATTTCAGGGCAGATGATCTGCATGATCTGTATGATCTGTGTTATCTGTATGATTTGTATGATCTGTATGATCTGTATGATCAAGGCTGGCGTAGACATTGTAGGGTCTGGGAGAGGCTGTCCTTCCTATGCAGCTATAACGGAGGCGATGGCGGCGTTAAAAAAGCAGTTGTTGTTCTCATTGGGCGGGAGGGAAGGTAAAGGGCTGGTGGAGCCAGGAAATGTTCGACGCGCGTTGGGTGTGAAAGCAGCGGAAAGTCTTGCTGTGGCAGGCCGGAACGTAGACGGATCATCCAAGAACAAGGCAAGAGTAGCCTCGTCGAGCCGCTCGAGGTAGTCGATCATTGCCGCAACGTCGGCGTCTTGTGGATGGGTCAGATCGTCGAGAGTCACCGGCGAGAGCAAGAAAAGCTTGCTAGCATCAGTCGCTCGGGACAGAGCGTCGCTATTGTTAGTGTTGTAATTGATATCACGACAGGGGTACAACAGCAGTTCTCGCTAGGAACACGAGGAGTAGGACGACGCGCCCGCCGGCGTTGCCGGCTCTAGGGACCCGTTCGAGCCTACTGCGACGGACCTGCGACCAAGAGTCTGGGGGAAGCGGAGGGAACCGGGCGAGAAATCGTGTTTTTTAGTACATTTGCCCTTAATTTCTCGCTCCCTACCATTAACAATAGTGACGGTCAGACCCGGGGTCACACTGCAGGCTCTTCTTCTCCCTCCCCACTGCGAAATCATACGTGCCATAATTTTTATCGCGAGAAAACTTCAGGGGTTGGATGTTGGTCTACAACAGTACTAGTATCTGTATACGCTCGGTCGATCGAGCGGCGGCGGGTGCGACAGATATAGGCACAGCAACAATTAACACCAGTCTTACCGCACGACGAAATATGTCCGGCAATGGTTCATCCAGCAGCAAGGGCTAATAAATTATGTACTTCGTAAGTGGTACCCCGAACTACGCCATCAGGGCGGGCCCGGTATAGCGGACAAAATTGATTATAGTATAGCGACCAAAATAATCAGATCTGTTGTGCTACTGACCGCCTACGAGCGCCCAAGACGTACCGGTAGAATCATCTTGCGCCCGTGCCGTGCGACCCCTTGCATTGCAACCATTGGAACTTGAACAGAAACCATTGTATCACCCCCCAATCGCGCGGTGGTCGTTACTATGATCTGTATGATCTGTGTTATCTGTATGATTTGTATGATCTGTATGATCTGTATGATCTGTGTTATCTGTATGATTTGTATGATCTGTATGATCTGTATGATCTGTGTTATCTGTATGATTTGTATGATCTGTATGATTTGTATGATCTGTATGATTTGTATGATCTGTATGATTTGTATGATCTGTATGATTTGTATGATTTGTATGATTTGTATGATTTGTATGATCTAGCTGGTGTCGCTGCTGGGTGGGAACCGCATATAGTCTTACACGATCTACTACTTACTGCTGTGTGGCACAATTCGATGCTAGCCGACGAGGGGAAAGGAAAAGAGGCTGAAGTATTTTCTCGCGATAAAAATAATCAAGATATGTACGAACCGTCGTAAAAATACCTAGTGGGGAGGAGGGAGAAACTCGCCTACTTTGTGACTCAGGATCTGAGTTGCGACTATAGGAAGGAGATATAAAAATAATGGCGCCAAGATAATAAATGGGACGGAAAAACAAAATGTGCTGTCGCGTACGTACTGTGCACAGTAGGTTCGGTGGTAACGATACTATTAATAGTGTGAAAAAGTATTCCATGTAAATTTATGGGGAAAAAACGTAGTGAGCGCCCAATGGTTGGAAGGTGTCTCTTATCAGGAACAGGCAGAAACGGTGCTCCGTTTCGGAAGGGATGATGCTTGTGGTCAATGGTTCAAATAACTAAGGCAGAAAAAACAAATGAGTACGCCCCCCCGCCGACATTGTAGGGGTACGAGGGTTAAATCAATTCATTGGAGGCTGTCGTCCATATGCAAGTTGTTATAAGGATTACCCTGGGCTGGGTCATCGATCGATCTTTTACCCCTATAGCTCAGCAGGTAATACCCTCACATTTGGCGTCGTCGGCAGGACACGGGTTCGAATCTCACTTCGAACGTTTTCTTTTATAGAAAACGCTTGCGCGTGCGTCCCTAAACAAAACACGTCTCCCTGGTTCCCCAGGTATACTGAAACGAAGCGGGTAGGTCAACGTACGGCCGTATACGGTACCGACGTCCCAAATATCCCGCCGTTCAGAGGGGGGGAGAGTGTTATAAGGATTTACCCTGGGCTGGGTAATCGATCGATCTTTTACCCCTATAGCTCAGCAGGTAATACCCTCACAAAGTCCGCCTCACAAGCGGTTCTTAGCAGGATGCAGCTCACCCTCCATGCGGCTCGCTCAATATCTCACAACGCCTCGCGCTTGGTGCAAGCAAGCAATGTCTGCCTGGTTGGTGAAAACTCCCAACGTGCTCTGTCCCGGCATTGTAGGGATGCGAGTCTATGCTCATACGACTACGGCCGTGCACGACATGAGTACACCCCCCCCCCGACTACGGCCATGCATGAAAATGAAGTACACCCCCCCCGCCCCTGTCTTTTTTTAACCGTTCTCCATTCGTTCCCGCGGCGCCGTTTTACCCCTCCCTTTTCCTGTAGATGTACAACTTCCAGTCTGAGAAGTGGACTGGCTTCAACCGCGCGTTCTACCAGAAGCTCCTGGCGTTCTTCGGGCTCCTGACGCTGTTGGCCGGTACCGTCCAGCTCGCGCTAGGCGCCTACGTCTACGACAAGGTTTGTTACTTGCCGTATTTATAAATAGATAAATAGATAAATAGATAAATATACGTGTGTGTCACTTTTTCCCCGAATATAAAATATGAATAAAACGGCCGTTTGGATCCAATCCGATATCAAATCTAAAAAATGTGGAAATATGGATACCAGGTAGGTACTGCATATCTTCTAGATCGTACCGCCTCATTGTCACTACAATCCTTCAAGGCTATCTATCCATCCAGGGGTCCCGGTCCCCTCGGCAGGGTCACTCTGACATACCTCTTCTTGTTGCTGACCCCCCCCCCCC
>MEHQ01002881.1:87688-146431 GCA_008828725.1 Saccharina japonica
GGGGGGGGGGGGTCAGCAACAAGAAGAGGTATGTCAGAGTGACCCTGCCGAGGGGACCGGGACCCCTGGATGGATAGATAGCCTTGAAGGATTGTAGTGACAATGAGGCGGTACGATCTAGAAGATATGCAGTACCTACCTGGTATCCATATTTCCACATTTTTTAGATTTGATATCGGATTGGATCCAAACGGCCGTTTTATTCATATTTTATATTCGGGGAAAAAGTGACACACACGTATATTTATCTATTTATCTATTTATCTATTTATAAATACGGCAAGTAACAAACCTTGTCGTAGACGTAGGCGCCTAGCGCGAGCTGGACGGTACCGGCCAACAGCGTCAGGAGCCCGAAGAACGCCAGGAGCTTCTGGTAGAACGCGCGGTTGAAGCCAGTCCACTTCTCAGACTGGAAGTTGTACATCTACAGGAAAAGGGAGGGGTAAAACGGCGCCGCGGGAACGAATGGAGAACGGTTAAAAAAAGACAGGGGCGGGGGGGGTGTACTTCATTTTCATGCATGGCCGTAGTCGGGGGGGGGGTGTACTCATGTCGTGCACGGCCGTAGTCGTATGAGCATAGACTCGCATCCCTACAATGCCGGGACAGAGCACGTTGGGAGTTTTCACCAACCAGGCAGACATTGCTTGCTTGCACCAAGCGCGAGGCGTTGTGAGATATTGAGCGAGCCGCATGGAGGGTGAGCTGCATCCTGCTAAGAACCGCTTGTGAGGCGGACTTTGTGAGGGTATTACCTGCTGAGCTATAGGGGTAAAAGATCGATCGATTACCCAGCCCAGGGTAAATCCTTATAACACTCTCCCCCCCTCTGAACGGCGGGATATTTGGGACGTCGGTACCGTATACGGCCGTACGTTGACCTACCCGCTTCGTTTCAGTATACCTGGGGAACCAGGGAGACGTGTTTTGTTTAGGGACGCACGCGCAAGCGTTTTCTATAAAAGAAAACGTTCGAAGTGAGATTCGAACCCGTGTCCTGCCGACGACGCCAAATGTGAGGGTATTACCTGCTGAGCTATAGGGGTAAAAGATCGATCGATGACCCAGCCCAGGGTAATCCTTATAACAACTTGCATATGGACGACAGCCTCCAATGAATTGATTTAACCCTCGTACCCCTACAATGTCGGCGGGGGGGCGTACTCATTTGTTTTTTCTGCCTTAGTTATTTGAACCATTGACCACACGCATCATCCCTTCCGAAACGGAGCACCGTTTCTGCCTGTTCCTGATAAGAGACACCTTCCAACCATTGGGCGCTCACTACGTTTTTTTCCCCATAAATTTACATGGAATACATTTTCACACTATTAATAGTACCTACTCTCACGTGCACAGACAGTACGTACGCGACAGCACATTTTGCTTTTCCGTCCCATTTATTATCTTGGCGCCATTATTTTTATATCTCCTTCCTATAGTCGCAACTCAGATCCTGAGTCACAAAGTAGGCGAGTTTCTCCCTCCTCCCCACTAGGTATTTTTACGACGGTTCGTACATATCTTGATTATTTTTATCGCGAGAAAATACTTCAGCCTCTTTTCCTTTCCCCTCGTCGGCTAGCATCGAATTGTGCCACACAGCAGTAAGTAGTAGATCGTGTAAGACTATATGCGGTTCCCACCCAGCAGCGACACCAGCTAGATCATACAAATCATACAAATCATACAAATCATACAGATCATACAAATCATACAGATCATACAAATCATACAAATCATACAGATCATACAAATCATACAGATAACACAGATCATACAGATCATACAGATCATACAAATCATACAGATAACACAGATCATACAGATCATACAGATCATACAAATCATACAGATAACACAGATCATACAGATCATACAGATCATACAAATCATACAGATAACACAGATCATACAGATCATAGTAACGACCACCGCGCGATTGGGGGGTGATACAATGGTTTCTGTTCAAGTTCCAATGGTTGCAATGCAAGGGGTCGCACGGCACGGGCGCAAGATGATTCTACCGGTACGTCTTGGGCGCTCGTAGGCGGTCAGTAGCACAACAGATCTGATTATTTTGGTCGCTATACTATAATCAATTTTGTCCGCTATACCGGCCCCGCCCTGATGGCGTAGTTCGGGGTACCACTTACGAAGTACATAATTTATTAGCCCTTGCTGCTGGATGAACCATTGCCGGACATATTTCGTCGTGCGGTAAGACTGGTGTTAATTGTTGCTGTGCCTATATCTGTCGCACCCGCCGCCGCTCGATCGACCGAGCGTATACAGATACTAGTACTGTTGTAGACCAACATCCAACCCCTGAAGTTTTCTCGCGATAAAAATTATGGCACGTATGATTTCGCAGTGGGGAGGGAGAAGAAGAGCCTGCAGTGTGACCCCGGGTCTGACCGTCACTATTGTTAATGGTAGGGAGCGAGAAATTAAGGGCAAATGTACTAAAAAACACGATTTCTCGCCCGGTTCCCTCCGCTTCCCCCAGACTCTTGGTCGCAGGTCCGTCGCAGTAGGCTCGAACGGGTCCCTAGAGCCGGCAACGCCGGCGGGCGCGTCGTCCTACTCCTCGTGTTCCTAGCGAGAACTGCTGTTGTACCCCTGTCGTGATATCAATTACAACACTAACAATAGCGACGCTCTGTCCCGAGCGACTGATGCTAGCAAGCTTTTCTTGCTCTCGCCGGTGACTCTCGACGATCTGACCCATCCACAAGACGCCGACGTTGCGGCAATGATCGACTACCTCGAGCGGCTCGACGAGGCTACTCTTGCCTTGTTCTTGGATGATCCGTCTACGTTCCGGCCTGCCACAGCAAGACTTTCCGCTGCTTTCACACCCAACGCGCGTCGAACATTTCCTGGCTCCACCAGCCCTTTACCTTCCCTCCCGCCCAATGAGAACAACAACTGCTTTTTTAACGCCGCCATCGCCTCCGTTATAGCTGCATAGGAAGGACAGCCTCTCCCAGACCCTACAATGTCTACGCCAGCCTTGATCATACAGATCATACAGATCATACAAATCATACAGATAACACAGATCATACAGATCATGCAGATCATCTGCCCTGAAATTTTGAGATCAACAAGTACAATAGGGAATCGACGAATCTATCCGAGCTGCGCAATCATTGTTCAGAATGAGTTCGTAAGGAAAAAAACAAAGCTGTTGAGTCACGCCGACGAAGAAAAGCCGTCGGCTCGCTGAAAACGTGAATGTTGTTGCAACTTTAACTGCTTGTCATTTTCGGCGCTGAAAGCAAAATGCAACCACCATACGTAGCGAACCGGAAGAACAATGTTTTTGTTACATGATGAATGTACACAGTAGTTATCAGAACGATCCTAACGTGAGCAGTGTGTATAGGAATCAGAGAAAGACACGCGCACCGCGCAGAAAGTGCCCTCTCTTTATGCTATTATTACTATTACTACGTACTACTACTAATACGGAGGACCATAGTAAATAGGACCATATACTGTGAGTACAAATACGGAAACATGTAGGTTTTTGTGGTTACCGTAGGTCCTATATACTATGGCCCTCCGTAATAAATACCTGGTATTTAATACCAGGGTATTACATATCTACGTGGCCACAGAGCTAGTATATCTCTAGGATGAATCGGAAAGGGGACAATGGGTGTGCTGGATGTCGACGGGTAGAAAGGAGACGGTTCAATGCGAACAACACACACGCGTACTCGTAGTACTTACAGCAGTCTGCCTGGTATAAGCAGCATGTTGTTAATATCATAGCACGTTTATGGAATCTACGGAGGAATGATCACGGTATTGAGGAATGGGAGCATTCCATTGGATGAAGATGTTGAGGTGGTGTGTGCTGACACAATTTTCAAGCCACCCCGTTGAAAACATGCCTGCTACGGTATGTTTGGCTCTGGGACGCTTTCGATGGGATACGCCCGTCATAACACCTCTTCTTTTTTATAATATAATACTGGATAATATAACAATATTTTTCTAACTTTTCTGCCTCTTCTGTTCTCTGTGCTCTTTTCGTCCGCCTGGTCCCGTTCCTATGGCGGCGTGATGCAGGGGCCCTCGGGAGCCTGGCCACCTCAGCACTACGTAGAGCGTTTAATTGTGCTAGCAACTGACTGGCCATCAAGGGAGCTAGTAAAATATTAAAATAGTGTTGAGGGGGGATAGAGATGCACGATGCCGTTTACGGTGGAGACTGGCGCGGCAGACTTGCCTTGGATCAACCACAAACGGCAGAGTGCTCCTATCCTCCCTCCATTATACCACCACTGTTAATCCACTGTATACTATATGCTACTGCTACTACTGCTACCACTACGTACTGCGCTAATATTGGTATCAAGCAGGTACTAATAATGTATGTATTGCTACCTGCAACATGTTACGATTTCTACTGCTACTGATGTACTACTACTACTACTACTGCTATACGACGACTACTACTACACCAATCATGCTACTACTGCTCTGCTGTAAAAAAACACTCTGCAGCACTACCACCAACACTCTATTAATAGTGTCTGTCTGTCTGTCTGTCTGTCTGTCTGTCTGTATGTATGTATGTATTTTACCTTGTGGTTGAGGTGCACAAGGGCGACGAAGTTGTTTGCAGCGTAGGCAATGTAGCCAATCACAGCCAGCGACGCCACGGACCGGTTCTGTTGAAAAAAGAAGGGCGGGGGAGGGGGGGGACGACTGTCGTTGATAAGAAGAATGGCGGGGAGGGGGCGGGGCTGAGGAGGCAGAGGGGAGGGCGGGGGGAGGAGGGACGGCGTGGAGGGGGGTAGGGCGGGGGGGGAGTTAGTGGGGGGCGCGTGCGGTTGGGGGAGACGGGAGCGCGGGCACCCTGGTGAGCGTGGGGGAGGGAGCCCGGGGGATGAGGAGCGGGGGGCGGGGGGGAGAGGGGGAGGAGGAAGAACAGGGGGGAGGGGGTGGGGATAAGAGGGTTTCAACACTCCCGATATGCCCATACCAGCACAATACCAGTACACCAGAATGAATTATGCAATAATAATGTGTTGATGTGTAAAAAAATAACGTCCGTCGTCGCCCGCGCGGGTCAGTTCGTTGTTCGCTATGGCCTTGCTTGGTGATACGCCAAACTCAACAAAATTGTATACCGCTGGCCAGCTACAAAAAAGCAGCAGCCCTGTCTGTTCACGTGGTCTACCAGTCTGCCAGCACTGTTCCGTGCTGTGCCCAATTGGTATTCCAACTCACACGATCAACCAAACAGTACCTCGGTGCAGTTGTTTTACCAACGGATATGAACCAAACGCCTAATTATCTCTAGCACAACAAACAACAGATTATTCTTGGATTCGAATAATATTCTCCTTTGTATGCATACAGTAAGTAGTACAGGACACCTATTAATAGTAAGAAAACAGGGTAATCTTATGAAAGTCAGGCTGACATTGACAGTGTAGAGGAAAATATGAAATTTGAGATTCGTTGTCTTGAAACTAGTGTAGAAAAACCCCTCTTTCTCAAGTAAGAAATCCAGTCTGTGGGCCAGCTTTCCTGCTTCTTGGTAGGTGTCCTTATACTGTGGCTGTACTATTAAATAGTAACACTCATATATATAACGTCGTACGGGATGTTTACGTGTTTTTTTCGACATTCGAGGGAAGGAACAATAACTGCCTGAGATATCCGAAGTGGACAAAAAATTGACTTGAGGATGAGATAAAACATGAACGATCAAATAAAACTCAGAATGTTCAGAACGTTTTTTTTTTGCCGTTGAGCGTGGCCCGTTGGGATTCTGAGTGTTGTTTGCTACATACGTATAATACATATATATGTACGAGACTTCATATCACACGTACGTACATATTATACGTGCGTAGCGTTGAGACATCAATCGCGTCGATTATATGATGCCGACAAGTTGTTTGATACCTGGTATGCACTACTACTGCTGTGAACGGGGTCCAAAGTGACATCAGAGAGGTGCTATTCATACAAAGAAGAAAAAAAAAAGCGGTGTGCCAGGGGTGTGCCCGTAGAGTCGCGCCAGGTAATAAGTAATAAGCAGTGCAGCACAGAGAAAAATAATCAGAATACCCTGGTATGTGCTGTGCTATACCTGGTGTACAGTACTCGCAGAACAACTGGTCTGGTATGTATGCATGATAGCAACGGCAATGAATGCTATATACATATATATATATATTTCCATCCCATTTATTATCTTCGCACTTCTATCTTTCTCCCTCCGCAGTCGTAACTCAGATCCGGGGTCACAAAGTAGGCTCCCCCCCCTCCTCCCCCACTGCGGTTCTTGCCTTGATTTGTATCGCGCAGAGGGTTCAGCCTTCCCAACGTTCGTCGATGTTCATCGAATTTTGCCGACTCAAGCTCTCGCGCTAAAATAGTCAAGATTTGTTTTTGTTTTGCGAGAAAAAGTCCCTACGACCAATGTACCGGGTATTTTAATTAGCAAGCCACGTATAAACGTATTGCCATGGAGTGCGTACGTGAGCGTGGGCGACAAAAAAATAAATAAAGGACAAGTAATATAAAATATGATGGGACGGATATCTTACAATACCACCGACTCACCTACAAGTGCACCCCATATATATAGGAGGCAACTCCTTTGCACCTATATCATAGTGTTAAAGGCAAATAGTCAGTTGGGCTACATACGAGTAATGGTAAAAGGTTTACCAATTACCGGCCCAAAATCTAAGCCTTATAACACTCCCCTCCCCTTCTGGACAGCGGGGTCTTTGGTCTTGGTATGGGGCCGTACGAGTGTATGCGCGGATCTAGGGGGGGTCTCTAAAACCAAGTTAAAAAAAGGGAACAAAAAACGGAAAAAAAATGTTTTTCGCTCATTTCGTCCTGTGATCACAGCGATCCGGTTTGTTTTTCATTCTGATCAATGGGGGATGACAACCAAATCCCCATCGATTCTGACCTTCCTACGTGTGTGGTGTCGTTTTCTCTCTCTTTTTTACGCCGCTGGGCCGTACGTGCCTCCTTTTCTTTATTTCTTTATTTCTTTATTTTTCCATCCCATTTATTATCTTCGCCCCTCCTTTTTCTCTCTCCTTCCTACGTAGTCGTAACTCAGATCTGGGGTCACAAAGTAGGCCCCTCTCCCTCCTCCCCCACTGCGGTTCGAGCCTTGCATTTTTATCGCGAGAAGACTTCAGCCTCTTCTTCCCTCGTCGACTCGCATCGAATTGTGCCTACCCACGCTACTAGGCGCTCTCAGCACCTCTGGTGCCTATCACTATCAACCCATTCAAAACTGAAAAAAATGACCTACACTAATCGCAAGTACTTTGTCCCCAAATTCGTGGTACCAGTTCTTAATTCCGATTTTTCTTTCTTCACAGAATCTTTGGGGACCCAAGGAAGAAGAATGTTTTTTATCAGGTTCTGGCATGACATGATGAGTGAATTCGCAAGCGTTTTCATGGTGGTGGTCGTGAGATTCGAACTCACATGACCACTGCATACAACCCATGTCCTGCCGACGACGCCATTTGTTACGGCATTTCATATTATTAATAGTCTGTTGCGCTATACTGGGTAAAAGGCTTTAACCTTACCTACCCAATCTACGCCTTATAACATTAGACTATACACCCGCTCACTATTAATAGTATTGATATTACGGGGGACCATAGTAAATAGGACCAAATATTGTCACAAAAAATATGGAAATACATAGGTTTTTGTGGGTACCCAAGGTGTACCGTAGGTCCTATTTACTAGCATTTACTATGGTCCCCCGTAACACTAGCGCCCCCGCTACCACCACCGCCACCTTATCATTATAACCCTATACGAGGGTGGTCGATTTTTTTCAAGGCTTATCACGGTATTTTGGCGGGACGGTAACGACGGTAACGGCGGGACGGGACGGTTAAACCGTCGTTAAACTGTTCCCGTCGTCCCGTCAAATCCCGTCCCGTCCCGTCCCGCCTTTTTCGACATCTCACAAGCGACATCTCACATAATTTTTTGTTCGTTAGGGGGGGGGTTACTAAAACCAAGTGAAAAAAAATGAAAATGAGGATAATTTATTTTTTCCATTTTCTTATTTCATCCTGTGATCACAACGGTTGCAACGGTTTTCTATTCCGACCTTTGGGGGTGTGGTGTGTCGCTTTCTCTTGTTTCTGGACGCCCCTGCCCTACTTTATCAATTTCTTAATTGGACCGTTTAAGTTAAGACCCCTTTAAGGCTGCACTCTCATCGTGGGGAAAAAACACTTGGAGTTACTGTGCAGATAAAGGTCGATTTAGGTTTACAAGAACAATAAGAAAATGTACAGCAGAGTGTTGTTAAGAGTTTTGTCTTCACATATAAAACCGTTCTTTTTATATACTGCTGTACCCAACGGCACTATTGATAGTGCCCAATAATGAGAAAGTGTTCAGCAGTGTTGTTAGACTACAGTAAGTAAGTGTTGTCTTCACCTGTTCTGGGCTACGATATGACCCTCCAAAAAAAGGCTCATAGCTCATAGCCCGTACGTAGGTGTTCACATGAGACCGTTCTTTCTATTAATGTCACCCAACGACACTATCAATAGTACCCCCACAGCAGTTTTATATTACAAGCAGTGTAATCAGGACAGACAAACACTGGGTGTACTGGTGTGGTTGGGTAGAAATAACGGGTTTAATGTGAAGACAACACACACAGTGGACAGTGTCCGTCCTGGTGTCCTCATTCTTCATCCTAAAAAGAGAGAACAGATGAACAGATAGACGATGATGACGTGGTCACAGACTGTGAAGACAGCAGACAACAGAGAACACTACTATTATACTATTAAATATATAAAATGGATCACAACTAACTGGTGGGACAAGCAGGCATACATACCAAATGAAAAACGCCAACGTATATACCACGCGGTAGTACGAGAACACAATAAACCCCAAAGAAAAAACGAACTAAAAAAGACAAACAAAAATAAATGCAGCGTTTATTTAGTAGTGAATTCGATCCCACAAGACTTTTTACCCCCTGCAAGACTGCTAGGCCGCCACAGGGGGGAGAAGGGAGGAGGAGGATGGAGGGGTTTACTTCCCATGGCGTGATGGGGGTGGCATGTGTAGATGCGGAGTAGGACGAACGGCGACTATTAATATATATAGCAATCAATGTGTAACTCATCCCAAGAAAACTATTATTATTGTTAAGGCATTATTAGTCCGTTGAGCTACTGGTGAAAGGTTAACCTGATTACCTACCCAATCTAAGCCTAATAAAACTCTCCTCCCCCCCTGGAACGGACCGGGTATACGGGTCGACGCGTGTGGCCAGCACGCGGTTCCTGTTAATAATGGAGATCCAGAATACAGTATGGAGATCCATAATTGTTTTCAGGTTTGTTGACATGAGGAAATTCGCTTTTCTTGAAAAAAAAAAATGCGTTCTCACGGTGGTCGATAAGATTCGAACTCACGACCACTACAACCCATGTCCTACCGACGACGCCATTTGTTTAGGCATTTGCCTGTTGGGCTACTACTACTACTGGTAAAAGGTTAACCTGATTACCTACCCAATCTAAGCCTTATAATAACACTATCATCATCGTGATTTTGTGCAGGGGGCTCTCTTTTTTTGTTTCTTCTGTGTTTTTTTTTTCTTTCGGGGTGGAATGTTTCTGAGAGGTGAATGTTGTGAACAGCTCATCATCATGCTACCACAATTGTCAGGTGTGACAAAGGTTAGTAAGAATTGTTGCTGGAACACAGCTCTATAGGACTGGACTCCCACTTCGGAGAACATTTACTTGACATTATTAGACTGAGACAAGAAAAAAAAAATGTCGTACGTACGTACAGCAGTGCAGTTCTGAAAGGGGTAAAAGAAGAACCGCCAACAACGCAGTAGTAGTAGTAGCTTAATAATGCAGTTAGGAGTTCGACCACATGAAGGCGTTTCTCACGCTCTCCTCATTTCCACCCTTTCACTGGCTGTACCTGGTAGTATGCAGTTAAACGGTTATTATTATTAGGGGGGGGGGGGGGGCATAGTAAATAGAACCCATGGTACACACAAAAACCTATATATTCAAGCATTTTTACGAACAATATTAGGTCCTATTTACTATGACCCCTATGGCGCAGGTTTTCCCTACGAGTGAGGGTTTGGTGTGGAGGACACGCCGAGGTAGGTGGGTTGGTGCCTCGGGCCTTCACGGAACGGAGTGAGGAACCTCTTGGGGTGACCTTGAACTTGTGTGTAAATAAGGCGGTACTATCTAGGGGAAGGGGACCTGCTATCCACACCCCCCGTCATAATATAAGAAAATGATAGAATGAAGGAAGTTAGAGACTTTGCGCATACTATACGTAGGTTTCCTTTTGTTTCCTCCGTGGTTTTCTGCTTTCTGCTTTCGGGAATGTTAATATGAGTGATCAACGTTGAAGTTCATGCTGCTCTTCTTGCTACATTGTCGGATGGCAAATATGACAATAATAATTGAATCATAAGCTCTTCTTGCTTACCTCGCTCTTTGAAGGGAAGAACGATGCCGGTATGAAGTCGAAGGTATCCTTGGCGGCGAGGAAGGAGATGTAGGACACGGTCACCACGAAGGTGAAGAACGACAGCAGCGACAGCAGAGCGCTCATCGACGTCCACTTCGGGCAGCCGCCGCCGGAGACCAGCCACTGGAAGCCAACGCCCAGGGACACCACGCTGAATATCACCTGGAGTGGAGTGGAGTAAATAAATAACAACAGTTCAGTCATTAATAGTAAATATAGAATATAGCACAGGACACCTAATAAGAAACAGGGTAATAAGAAAGCCAGTAGGCTGAGATTTATAATAAAATAAGAACATTCGGCGGGAGTCATAATCTTGAAAATAGTGTAGAAAGAACCCTGTCTCGCTCTCTCAAATAAGAAATCCAGCCTGGACCAGATTTCCTGTTTCTTATTAAGGTATCCTGTACTGTCTGTGAGGAGGGAGCAAACAATAAATGTTAAAAAACAGTGGTTGGTTGTGAAAAAAGTAGCGCCGCGGATTATGATGGACATCGATGTCAGAAGAGGTTTGTGCGTGGGGGAGGGGGGGGGGGGGTTGTGGGTACTACACACCAGTTATGTACATATGTGTTATGTGTTATGTGTTATGTGTATACTACACTCTGTTTGTAAACGGCGCACGTGTATGTACCCTGTTAGGTTTTCGCTCGGATTTTAACCCTTTTAGGACTGGAGTCCCGTTTTGGGGACAAACCACTCTAATTCTAAGTAATTTGTCCCCAAATTCGTGGGACCAGTTCTTAAGGGGTTAACAGCAGTTTGGCGGAAAAAAAAGAGAAAAATCAATCTTGTTTCGTCTTTTGTTTATTGTTGTTATTAATACGTGGGTAGCTATATATATTGCTGTTTATTGTTGTTGTCGTTGTGTTGTTACGCCCACCGATAGGCTACATAGATAGCTACCTGGCATTTTGTAGCTTTTGCTCGTATCATACACCCACCACGTAGTTTGGCGGGAAGCTGAAATCAATCAACCGTGCGTGGTGCTTCTGTTTTTGTTGCCGTTGATGTTGATGTCTTTGTTGTTGTCAATTAAAGCGGCACTTCCTTTACGTCTTCCCAAAGGAATATGTCGACGGGTATGTACAAAGGACGGTTTAATGCAAATAATACACACACGACGACACCCACAGCACATCCCATCATATAGGATCCGTATGTACGGGGAGTATACATCATGAGAGTACTGTACAGTAGCGGGCAGTGAGCGGGTACAAACATTCCTGGGGTCACGGATGATAACTAACTGTAGACCACAGACACAAGATCAACGTGTAGACAGCAGACAACAGCAAAAATGTACCCGAGGTACCAGGTACAGTATGTGTACAGCAGTATGTATTATGTTGTTGTATGTATTTGTTGTGTACTGCTGTACCAAAAGAAGAAAAACCCTCTGTGTGCGCTGTTTGGTGTTTCGATAGAACAATAAATTAATTCGTTTCACAGCAAGCAGTACTACTACTACTACTACGTACTGCATACAGACAGCAGTACTGGACCACTGGTACTATTTATGATACACACCTGGCATGTAGGATACAACAGCAAGCAGTATGGACTTACCAGGTATTAACATTAGAGTAACAACTACTACGTAAGTAACTGATTATGTATACCGTCGTACTCGTATACCGGTACACTACGTACACAATCGGTTAGTAGCTGTTGTTGTACATAATGTATACATACCTGGTATATACGACCCCACATAATAACAAATCCTTATGAGTGTTGTGCATCATCGTCGTCGTGTTTTCCCCACCCACCCATGATGATCGCCAAAGCACTACTTTTGCTAACTACGCACGTACGCGTAGGTAGTGTTGTTACATTACACCTCCGCGAGACTCCAAACCCTTCATCGACACCGAACCGGCAGATCCCACGACAAGAGGCACCCCGCGCCGCCTCTCCTTCTATAGCGACGACGAGGCGGCACCCAGCCGCCTCCTTCTAACAACGACGAAGCACCCCCGGCCCCTTTCTGTCATACCCAAACCTCATATGAAAAGTACCTGGGTATATATAGGAACGGCCATAATATCCAAGAAAGAACAATGCTTTTGTTCTGGTGGCAGGTACCTGGTACCCGCCGGTAACACCATAAAGAAGACGGATCCTTTCCTCCCTACGTATTTATGTATGTACGTCGCACCATGTACTCGTCGTACGATATCCTTCTTCTGTGCAAAAAACATGTCAAATTGTTTTGTGCATGGGGGGGGGGGGCACGTAGGAATGAGCTCTTCCTTCTGTTTGTTGTTCGTGCAAAAGATAATATCTTAAAAAGTATATTCTCCATGACTAAAAACAAAGGTTTCAAACCGTCAAAATCAAAAAAAGACCACAAAAAAAAAAGCAAACAAATCCACACGTTCCACGTCTCCTCGTACCCGGTATAAATAAAATTTCCTTTTTTCGTCTTTGGTTTTTGCTCTTCCTTCAACTGCAAGGAAGGAGGGAAAAAAAATGGAGACAGTTTTTTGTTTTCGAGTGTGTGTGAGCAGCAGCAGCAGTAGCAACGGCAGCAAGCAGCAGCAGATAGATGGTGATAGACAGACAACAATAGGCAGTACTACTGTATGTACTACTACTACTGCACCCGGTTGTGTGCTGCGCTGTGAGGCAAGCGAGAGAGACCTCTACGTACTCGACCACAGAAGAAGAGTCGCTGCTGACCGCACAGCTCGCAGCAGCAATCAGCAGCCTCTCTCAGTCACCGTATACTACGCGTATGGGCAACGACTCAAATATACGCAAAGCTCGCAGCAAAGCAGCAGAACAACAAAACATGACTATACTTTGTCCGGAAATATAATCAATGTTTTATATTAATTTTAGAATGAAAACGTTTATTATATTTATGTTCAGAGTGGAAGTAAAAGAAGTAGACAGTCCCGTGGGCTGAACAATTGTTGGAGTGCGGCATATTCTCTTGTTTGTCCCATCGTTTCAGCTGTGATGCTGCTGCGTGCTGCGTGTGCGTGCCAGGCTTTTACTCAGCGTGCTTGCGGGTGCAAGCAAGCGTGCGTATGGGTAGACTACATACGAGTTTCGATGCTGCTGCCGTTGCTGCTGCTGCTGCTGCTGTTTGTTGCTGCCATTGCTGCAGAGAGAGGTCGTGTTCGTTGGCAAAGTTGATGTTGCTGAAACAAAACGTTTCAAATCTTCAACGAAATATTCGAAAGAGCGACTCGTACATACATACGACCTGCCACCGCGCCTCTGCTCTCTGTGCTGTGCTGCTCTACAGCTGCACCAACAACGACAATCACCCAATGCGCGCAACAAGCTGCTAGCTGTGCGCTCTATACAGTGGTGCTGGTGCTGCTGGTGTTGCTGTGCTGATACGTAGGTAGGTCGCCTCTGGCTTTTTGTTCCACGCGCGAGACGAGAGAGACTGCAACAAAAATTCAGCATTTTTTATTTGATTTCATTTCCAAAAGCAAAGAAAAAAACGTCCCTGGGGTCATTGCAGATCGAACAATTTTTCCACATCATTTGATTTAAGCAGAGATGTTGTGTGCGTACCCCGACACCGACTCGACCCAAGGCCTCACACACGGCACAGCAGCAAGCACAGCAACAGCAATAAGCACACCAGCAACCGAGAGTCAGTCCTAAAGATGGTTAGCTCTGACCTGAGCGAGCGCGGCCAGGAGAAGCACCACCGGCGGATACACATCCTCGCTTCCAGACCAATCCTGCCCATCGTTGGTAGCGCGCACAAGATCGTACACGCCTGGCACGAGGTTGATAAAGCCAAACAGGCACAGCAGGCCCGCGGTCATGGCCATCTCTCGAGTGAAGTTCGGGAAGGGCTCGAAGCCCAGGAATCTACTGTCGCCGTAGGTCGACATAGCCGATGACGATGCTGTTGGTGGTGGTGGTGGTGGTGGTCGGTAGTAGTAGTGGTGGTGGCTTTTGCTCTTCGCTCTTGTTGTTGTTGTTGTTGGTGTTGTAGTCAGATTGGTTGTGAGTTGTGTTGTGGTGTGGGTGTGGTGCTGGTGCTGGATCTGAGAAGAGAGAGGGGTAGAGGTGTTGTAGTAATCGAAAAAAATCAGTTGGGTTTTGTGTAATAATAATGTGTGTTCTCGAAACTAAACGGCGATAGAGCGAGCGTGTCGAGAGGATATTATTACGATTAGATTATACTTCGTTTTTTGTTACTTTAAAAAGCAGTGTGTATGTTGTGTATGTACGTACGTACGTAACGTGTACGTAATCCCATTCTTCTTATTATTCGTGATGATGATGTTGAAGTTGCATGTTTCAGCCGGGGTTAGGAGTGATGTGTATGGGGGGGGGGGGGTTAGGATAACATCTATATGTTAGGATGTAGGATTGTGAGTCGCGCCTAAGCAACAGCACAGCATCGATCGGTCGCGTGTTATAGTAGCACAGCAGGTAACTCCCGCGACAGCACATATCGCTATACTACGCGAACTGTAGAATGCCGCGTATACTCACGCGTAAACGCGTAGTAACGGCAATGATTTTTATTTGTGGGAGTTGATAAAAGTGCCACACCGGTGGACTCAAGATAAACGTGCCACCGGTGGCATTTTTGCTAAAAGGGCCACCGAAAAATAATAAAAGTGCTCGTATTAATAGCAACAGCGACAATGAGAACAGAGTATACATGCAAGACTTGTTTGCTTTGGTGATGTCTACGACATCTACCTGCTGCCGTCGTGGGTATAGAGTATCGCGGCCCGATACCGCTCTCCTTTTTCCCTCCAGATATACACCGATGCGCTTCTATCTTCGACAACTTTTTTTAATTTATTTTTTATTACTATCTTTGCCATCCGACAATGTGCAGCATGATCTTCAGCTTTGATCACTCATAAGATTCCCAAAAGCAGAAAACCACGGAAACCAAGGAAACCTATGCGTACAGTCTAACACCCTTCTATGTCTTGTACGTAGCTCCTATCTTCAACAAATTTACTGTACGTAGCTCCCTGAGCCCTTTGTTGACATTTTTAGCTAAATGTTCCACCAAAATTGGGAAGCGATCCACACCCGTGGCGACGACGGCAACATAAATATATGTCAACCCTGTTTGGGGTTGTCTACGAGACCTGCTGCTGCCGTCGCGTGGCTAAAGTATTGCGGGCCGTCATGGATATTGGCTCGATATACAAATGCGCTCATATTCACCAAATTGTTAGCTGTCTGAGCTTGTGGTGGCACTTTTAGCTAAAAGTGCCACCAAAATTGCGGAGCGATCTATTAATACCAGCCGCGATGGCGACTACAACAAGGTGCCAAAACTGTTTGAAGTTGTCTACGATACCACCTGTTGCCGTCGTGAGTCAAGTATTGCGGCCCGTCATCGCTGCTGCCCTGAGCTTTTGGTGGCACTTATCAGCTAAAAGTGCCGCCAAAAGCTGTGGGAGCTAACTTTGTTCAAGATAGGAGTGCATCAGTATCATCTGGAGAAACGAGCGATGACACAGGCCGCAGTACTTTACCCCCGACGGCAGCAGGAAGGTGTCATCGATAACATCAATTAGGTTTGGCATTTTGGTGTCGTCGCCATCCCAACTGGTAGATCGATTCTCAATTTCGGTGGCACTTTTAGCTAAAAATGCCATCAAAAGCTCAGTCTGGGAGCTAATTGTGTTGATATGTTACAGTGGGCGCATCGATATCTGGAGGACGGAGCGATGACGGGCCGCGATGCTTCATCCACGATGGTAGCAGGTAGGTGTCGTAGACAACATCAAACAAGTCTTGGATCTCGCCGCCGTCGTTGTCGCCGTCCACCACCACCACCACCACCACCACACCACCACACCACCACCGCCACCCCCGCCCCACCAGCCGAAGGAGCACTGGAAGCTGTTGTTGCTCGTAGTAGCTGGTGGGCGTTGGTGGGGTCTTGTTCCCGTGGTCTGGTGATGGTGGGTGGTGACGGCGGTGATGGTGGCTTGCCTTGCGCCGTCGTCTCTCGAGAACAGTCCAGATTTGTACCTGCAACAAAAGAAGCAACCGGACCACCGCCACCAAACCCCACCACCACCACCCCCCCCCTCCAGCCGAAGGAGCACTGGAAGCTGTTGTTGCTCGTAGTGGCTGGTGGGCGTTGGTGGGGTCTTGTTCCTGTGATCTGGTGATGTGTGTCCTGCTGCTGCTGCTGCTGCTTCTGTTGCTGCTGCTGCTGCTGCTGCTGGTGTATACCAGGTATATGTCAAGCGATTTTATATGTAACTTGATGTACCAGGTACTCGTTGCATTGGTATACAATATATATAAACTGAGGAAATTATATTATACGAGTTTTTAATGTTTGCACTGCTGCTGCTGCTGCTGCTGCTGTATATACCACCTCACAACAACCACTCCCACCACTTGTTTGTTTTTTATACTCCAACTTTTTCAAGTATTTTTCTTTGCATTTTCTATGTAATATTGTTCCTCGTAGTTTCACGTATACCTACGTACGTATTTCGGGTATTTTTTTCTTTTATTATTATACCTGCACCTACGTAACGACTCTAATTTGACTGCCCAGTAACACAGCAGTTACGGCCTGCTTACGTAGCACATTTCGACGCGAGAGTTGACAAGGGAAGAAAATGCTGATTGATATATTATCGTGATAGCTGCTGTATACCAAAGGAGCTTTTATTTTTTTATTTTTACATTTTGTTATTCCTTTTATTTCACGTATACCTACGTACTACGTATTTGACCTGAAGAGTACACAAACATGATGCCCTACGTTTCCGACCTGCTTAGCACCATTCGACGAAGGTTGACGAGGGAAGAAAATGCTGAAATCTTCTCGCGATAAAAACTACAGGCAAGAACCGTAGTGGGAGGAGGAGAGGAGCTATTTGTGACCCCGGATCTGAGGTACGACTTAAGGGAGAAGGAGAAAGAGGAAGGCGAAGATAATAAAGGGGATGGAAAACAAAAAAACAAAACGAAAACAAAAATGACCACGAACACCCCATCGATCCACTCCTGTACAAGGTTTTTGCGCTGACGCGTATCGCTTCACGATAAATGTTGGTGGGTGGTGTTGGGACAACCGTCCCAGGGATCAACAGACCCATCCAGTTACTCTCTCACCTATCATACAACCCACAACGCACACCCACCAACCTATATTCTTGCCCATGAGCCAAAAAAGGTTTCTGTGCTGACACAAATCGCTTAAAATAAAAATCGATCCAATCGATGACAATTGCACGAACACAGCAAAAAGAGAAGAACCGCCAACGCAGTAGCTTAATGCAGTTAGGAGTTTGACCACTTGAAGGCGTCTGTCACGCTCCTCATTCCCACCGTTCTTGTAATAATTAATGGATGCATTAGTATACATAAAAACAGTGTTGTTGGGTGTTGTTTTGGTGGCAGTACCAGAGGTACTACGTACGCATTAATTGATCATTTTCGGTCGTTTATTCCCTCTGGACGACAACGGCTGTGGCTCTGGTGAAAACTTGTGACCTGGGCGACGACCCTTTTTTTATGGGATTTCATCGTTATTGCTCTATACTCAACAAACGATTGATGAAAGTTGTCATAATGGTCGCTCCATACTGCTACGCAGATAATACGAGAGTACACCTCATAAGAAACAGGCTAATAAGAAAGCCAGGCTGAGAGTTTAGGCCCGGAAATAAGAAATTCGGGAGTCGTTTTCTTGAAATTAGTGTACACACCTTCTCAAATAAGAAATCCAGCCTGGACTCAGATTTCCTGTTTCTTATTACTTAGAGGTGTCCTGTACTGCTGTATCTAGTAACTGTACGACTCTGACCGACGTTTCGACAATCATCTGACATGATAAGGGTCGACAGTTTAACTTACTAACGTTAAACCAGCAACTAGACCTAGTCAAGGGCGAAATATCCAATACTTGTATTCACTACGTCTATTCTCATGCTTATAGCTGATGGGACCGCGTACGATCCCAGCGGCCAGATAGATGTTTCCTGGTTTGGGTGCTGTACTCGTGTGCATGTCCACAAAATGTCTCGCACGGCAGGAGGAACCTAACAAAGCGCATCTGGCACTATCCAGCCCAATGAGCTGACAGAGTGGCCACGTGTAATTAGAGAGTGGACAGGCCAGGACAGGGGTAATGACACCCAAGTACATATCAATAAAAACTGAGGGTATACCCATGAAGTGGAAAAGGACTCGGCTAGTTACTTGGTTGTACATCTGGTATCCGGGAGTGCGGGCTAGTATTGCAACCATGCGACCCAAATTTGTATGCGCCCATGACTGTTATACCCTGTGAGGGTATTCCTGCTGAGCTATAGGGGTAAAAGATCGATCGATACCCAGCCCAGGGTAATCCTTGATACACTCTCCCCCCCTCTGAACGGCTGGGATATTTGGGACGTCGGTACCGTATACGGCCGTACGTTGAGCCTACCCGCTCGTTTCAATACCTGGGGAACCAGGGAGACGTGTTTTTTAGGGGACACACGCGCAAGCGTTTCTAAAAAAGAAAGCGTTCGAAGTGAGATTCGAACCCGTGTCCTCGACGACGTCAAATGTGAGGGTATTACCTGCTGAGCTATATGGGTAAAAGATCGATCGATTACCCAGCCCAGGGTAATCCTTATAAAATTAAGGGCCCATATTAACGAGTACAAAATAAATTCAATTTGGAAAAAATTAAATTCAAATACGCGTATTATTGGTCAACACACGCACCAGCACCAAAGATTAGGATGATAGGGTATAATCTTGGGTGGTGGTGCGGGTTCTGACCAATGAAAAGCGGATTTGATTTTTTTTTTTTCCAAATTGTTTGTTTTTTCTTCGTTAAAACGGGCCCTAAAGTAAATAGGACCAAATATTGTTCATAAAAATTTGCAAATATATAGTTTTTTGTGTGTACCGTAGGTCCCTATTTACCAGTGTTTACTATGGCCCCCCGTAATACTACTACTACTACTTCTACTACTACTACTACTACTACTACTACTACTACTACTACTACTACTACTACTACTACTACTACTACTACTACTACTACTATTACTACTACTACTACTACTACTACTACTACTACTACTACTATTACTACTACTACTACTACTACTACTACTACTACTACTACTACTACTACTACTACTACTACTACTACTACTACTACTACTACTACTACTACTACTACTACTACTACTACTACTACTACTACTACAACTACTACTACTACTACTACTACTACTACTACTACTACTACTACTACTACTGCTACTACTACTACTACCACTACTACTACTACTACTACTACTACTACTACTACTACTACTACTACTACTACTACTACTACTACTACTTCTACTACCACTGCTACGACTACTACTACGACTACTACTACTACTACAACTACTACTACTACTGCTACTGTTACTACGATTCCTACTACTACCACTACTACTACTACTGCTACTACTACTGCTACGACCACTCCTACTACTGCTACTACTACTACTACTGCTACAGCTACTACTACTGCGACTGTTACTAGAACTACTACTACTACTACTACTACTGACTACTAAGCTACTTGTTATAAGGATTACCCTGGGCTGGGTAATCGATCGATCTTTTACCCCTATAGCTCAGCAGGTAATACCCTCACATTTGGCGTCGTCGGCAGGACACGGGTTCGAATCTCACTTCGAACGTTTCTTTTTTCAGAAACGCTTGCGCGTGCGTCCCCAAAAAACACGTCTCCCTGGTTCCCCAGGTATTGAAACGGAACGGGTAGGTCAACGTACGGCCGTATACGGTACCGACGTCCCAAATATCCCGCCGTTCAGAGGGGGGGAGAGTGTTATAAGGATTACCCTGGGCTGGGTAATCGATCGATCTTTTACCCCTATAGCTCAGCGGTAATCCTTATAACACCTAAATACCCTCACATTTGACGTCGTCGAGGGCACGGGTTCGAATCTCACTTCGAACGTTTCTTTTTTCAGAAACGCTTGCGCGTGCGTCCCCAAATAACACGTCTCCCTGGTTCCCCAGGTATTGAAACGAAGCGGGTAGGTCAACGTACGGCCGTATACGGAACCGACGTCCCAAATATCCCGCCGTTCAGAGGGGGGGAGAGTGTTATAAGGTTTACCCTGGGCTGGGTAATCGATCGATCTTTTACCCCCTATAGCTCAGCAGGTAATACCTCTACTACTACTACCTACAGTACTACCACTACTACTACTACAACTACAACAACAACTACTACTACTACTACTACTACTACTACTACTACTACTACTACTACTACTACTACTACTACTACTATTACTATTACTACTACACTACTACTACTACTACTACTATTACTACTACACTACTACTACTACAGTACTACTACTACTACTACTACTACTACTACTACTACTACTACCACTACTACTACTACTACTACTACTACTACGTACTACTCCTACTACTACTACTACTACTGTATACAAGTAGTTCACGCGGTACGATCACACCAGTCTACTTATCTCATTTATTTGTAGAGAGCGGTTTTGGTGTGATGATGTAATGTGGTTAATGCAGTAACATAATTCCTGTAGACATACCGCCCACCAACCAAAACTCTCCCCACGCCAGCGAAGCTAACTAAAAATACAAAAAAAGGCGTTTTTGTAAATAAGTGCTACCAGCCGGCTCCAGTTTAAACGTGCCACGGTGCAGTTGGCTAAAAATGGCTAACCGGGTGGCACTCGATTTAAACAGTGCACGGTGGCATGTTAGCTAAAAGCGTAGCCATCGAACCTAAACTGAGCGTAGCAACAGGCGACAACGACGGCTGCGAGATCCAAGACTTGGTTGAGTGTTGTCTGCGACACCTATCCTGCTACCATCGTGGATCAAAGGCATCTGCGGCCCCGTCATCGCTCCGCGTCCTCCAGATATCGATGCGCTCACTGTAAATATCACCACACAATTAGCTCCAATGAGCTTTTGATGGCATTTTTTTTGGCTAAAAGGCCACCGGCAATTGAGAATCGATCTACCAGCTGGGATGGCGACGACACCAAAATGCCAAACCTAATTGATGTTATCTATGACACCTTCCTGCTGCCGTCGGGGGTAAAGTACTGCGGCCTGTGTCATCGCTCGTTTCTCCAGATGATACTGATGCACTCCTATCTTGAACAAAGTTAGCTCCCACAGCTTTTGGCGGCACTTTTAGCTGATAAGTGCCACCAAAAGCTCGGGGCAGCAGCGATGACGGGCCGCAATACTTGACTCACGACGGCAACAGGTGGTATCGTAGACAACTTCAAACAGTTTTGGCACCTTGCTGTAGTCGCCATCGCGGCTGGTATTAATAGATCGCTCCGCAATTTTGGTGGCACTTTTAGCTAAAAGTGCCACCACAAGCTCAGACAGCTAACAATTTGGTGAATATGAGCGCATTTGTATATCGAGCCAATATCCATGACGGCCCGCAATACTTTAGCCACGCGACGGCAGCAGCAGGTCTCGTAGACAACCCCAAACAGGGTTGACATATATTTATGTTGCCGTCGTCGCCACGGGTGTGGATCGCTTCCCAATTTTGGTGGAACATTTAGCTAAAAATGTCAACAAAGGGCTCAGGGAGCTACGTACAGTAAATTTGTTGAAGATAGGAGCTACGTACAAGACATAGAAGGGTGTTAGACTTCGCATAGGGCTCTTCTTGTTTCCGTGGTTTTCTTCTTTGGGATGCTTTTGAGTGATCAAAGTTGAAGATCATGCTACGCACATTGTAGGATGGAAAGATAGTAATAATACAAATAAATAAAAAAAAGTTGTCGAAGATAGAAGCGCATCGGTGTATATCTGGAGGGAAAAAGGAGAGCGGTATCGGGCCGCGATACTCTATACCCACGACGGCAGCAGGTAGATGTCGTAGACATCACCAAAGCAAACAAGTCTTGCATGTATACTCTGTTCTCATTGTCGCTGTTGCTATTAATACGAGCACTTTTATTATTTTTCGGTGGCCCTTTTAGCAAAAATGCCACCGGTGGCACGTTTATCTTGAGTCCACCGGTGTGGCACTTTTATCAACTCCCACAAATAAAAATCATTGCCGTTACTACGCGTTTACGCGTGAGTATACGCGGCATTCTACAGTTCGCGTAGTATAGCGATATGTGCTGTCGCGGGAGTTACCTGCTGTGCTACTATAACACGCGACCGATCGATGCTGTGCTGTTGCTTAGGCGCGACTCACAATCCTACATCCTAACATATAGATGTTATCCNACCCCCCACCCCCCCACCTTGGTGCTCCGTCTCGAAAGGGATGCGTGGTCAATGGTCGAATTGACTGAGGCAATCAAATAATGAGTACGCCCCCCCCCCTCCTCTGCCTGGTCGGTGAAAACCCGACATGCTCCGTCCCGGCATTGTAGGGATGCGAGGGTCAATGGTCATACGACTACGGCCATGCATGAAAATGAAGTACACCTTCCCACCCCCCCCCCAAGGCTGTGATTACGCCACCCAACCCGGTTCGGTGTATCTTCACACCCAATCCCGATAAAAAAGAGAGCTACGTACCACTACCATATTCTGCGGGGTTTACCGCCCCACGACGTTCTGGTTACACCAAGGCTGCCGTGGGGCGAGGTGTACTCATTAGCCGCATGCCATGCATGGCCGTATTCGTATGACCATGGACCCTACCTCGCATCCCTACTTTTTGCCGGGACGGAGAGCACGTCGGGTTTTCACCGACCAGGCTGTGTCCAGAGAGCTGGAAGGGTTCACAGGGTTCATCTGATTGGATCGTGTTTTATTTGTTTCCCAAATCAAAATATCGGACGGGGGAAGGAAGAGAAGACAACCTGCCTCTGTGGCTACGGCTTATTATCCAGAAGGTGGCCGGGTGTCAAAAAGCTCGTGCGAGATGTGACCTGGGATGTAAAAGTGACAATGGATTTATTCAACAATTACCTGTATGTGCCCGTCTGGTGGTTTGTACGTAACACCTCGGTGTTGTTGTTCGCATGCGTCCCATCGACGACGCGAGTGATCGTGCCGACGGCCATCGCGTCATGCATATACAAACCACACGACGTGCGGAGGGATCAGCCCTAATTCGCAGAGAACGGTCCGGGAAAACACTTCCTGCACGGCCGTTTTTGGTGTGATTGCTCTCGAGGCTGTAGCTTTCTCAGGCCGCCTGTTTGTTGTTGGAAGAAAACGCCACAAAAAGATAACACACTGCGGAGCCCCGCGCGATCGCCCCTGCCGACCTCGAGGCCCCGAAAGGGCTGCGGGCTTGGGGTTAGGATTTATGCTTAGGGCTACGAGGGTTAACTCTGGGGTCGTGGTAGTCTGGGTCGACCGTGCAAGATTGAAACCGTCCACCAAAACGACCTGCAGGGTTTGTTTTACCGGGACGTCCTGCAATTAGAGTCAAGGGTTAGATCCCGAGCGGAGTCCCAAACTCGCCACCTTTTGTGGTGGAAAGGATGGAGGCGTACTGGCCGAAATCGGGATCTGCTCGGCGCGTGGAGAGGTCACTCGATGTAAGGTCGTAAGTATGCAGGATTGGATGAGACTTCCTGCCCCGGTCGGCGGCCTTACCCAAACTTTTCGTTGTGGGTGTGTGCTTTAATATCTCATCACTCGTACGTACTCGAAGCCACCTCCCGGCCGCTACGTTTTTCCCGCCCCAAATTTGCTGCCCTGTATAGCTGTATATGAGTGGTCGAGACCTTTAAGGTTATGGTATTACGTACACACAAGCGGGCTCCACCCCCACCCTATGGGCGTGAGCATGTCACCCCCGCCCCCACCCCTCTCTGGTTCTTGCAGAGCCTCTTGATGATCCCGAAACTGGAGCTTGAAGCGAGACACGCACACTCACCCTCCGCAACACGGCGGTTATCATGCTATTATTGTGCATACAGTAGTACCGCAGGTAGGTGTGGTGTCATTTGTGGGTGTTTAGCGTTGCTTGTCTTGTCTTGTCTTGTTTGTTTGTTCGTAACTTCTTGTTTAGTTCGTAACTTCTCGTTCGTGGTTCGTAACTTCTTGTTTGTTCGTAGCTTCTTGCTTGCTGGTACGATAGCTTCTTGTTAGTTCGTACCTTCTTGTTTGTTCGTGTCTTCTTTTTTGTTATGCTGCATATTGTTGGCGGGCAGACTGCAGCTTGCGTTAACTTTAATTGCTTGTGTCGGCGGCGGTGGCTAATGATTTGCTTCTAATTTACTAAATATCGTGTGCTATGTTATAACCCGACCTTTAAGACCGCGCTCCCCTATTGTGGACAACTGACCTGAAATTAGAAAAGGATATATTATTCTGTGGAGTGCGGTGCTAACAGGGTGAAGTCAGTCACAATCTTCTTTTTTTTTGTTATGATAATATTATTGTCATACTTTCCATCCTCAACATTGCGTAGCATGATCTTCAACTTTGATCACTCAAAAGCACTCCCAAAGAAGAAAACCTCGGAGGAATTAAAAAGAGCCCTCTGCAAAAGTCTTCGTAGTCCTTTCTTGTTTCCCGCCGCGAATTTCCTTACGTGTCTTTTCCGTCTGACATATATGTGCAGCTGTTAATTTAATATTTCAATCCTATACGGGACCATAGTTCCCTTCCCCCGTATCATGTCTGCGTTTATAATCGGGGTGGAGGACTCGATTTGTTTGCCTGACCGGCGTGAACCCGGCACGGAACACCCCGGCATTATAGGGGCACCAAGATAGAATCAGGGGGCGTGTACCCCCGATTGGTGATGTTGACTTTTCCATTTTTATTTTTACCTTCACATAGCGTGTAGAGGGGAGCGGAGGGCTCCAGACTATCTGTTTTTGACTGGCTTTGATCGCTTTGCGGACCCTTCGGGTTCCACTTTTATTTCAGTATACCTTTTTTGGGTAAGTTAGCCTGTGACCACGGGAATCGACCGTGTCAAGTGTTGGATTAGTACGGACAGATGGAGGTACTGGATAGAGAGACCGGCACGGTTTTTAATGTGAAGACAACAACAACAACAACAACAACAACAACTATTAACGCTATACTACTCATCTATTATGCAAGTAAACGATTTCCACCTAACACTTTGATCAACACAAACTATATTACACAAATATGATGCTCGTATGGTTGTTATTTCATTTGCCTTCCGACAGATGTGCAGGCATTCTCATCAGAATGAAAAAGCTGACTCAATAATAGTTGTGAATATTTTACTTTACATCTGTCTGGAATGATTGGTCGGCGCTTGTTCCATCATATTTATACCATCCACGAAAAGGAACCTGAACACTTGACGAAACTATTATTAATAGTAATGAGGAGATATTTGTAGTAATGAGGAGATATTTGTAATGAGGAGATATTTGATGCTGAGAAGGGCGAAGCCCTTCGAAGCATCAATAGATGCTCTAATAATGAGGAGCTATTTGATGCTCGAAGGGCGCTAGCCCTTCGAGCATCAATAGATGCCCTTCCTAATGGGTTGGGTATCGTGCCCTGGGGGTGTACCCCCCTGGTCGCGAACGGACACAAACGGACAAAAAACAGTTCTGAAAGCTGCCACAGCGTGCCTTTATTTACTGGATTGCTTAATATGAGGTTTGTCGGTCCTCTCGCCTCGTTCGCTTGCTTTTTTTTGGCGCGCGACGCGTACACTCAAGCGATTCAGACACGCTCGGGACTGATAGAGGCCCGCTATTTGTGCCGACCGTCCTGTGCTGCTCGTGTCGAAAGCCGTGCCGAGATCGGAGAGCTAGGCGGTAGTGACTGTCATAATAGCGCAACAGAAAGACAATATAACAGAACGGGTTCTGAAATAATGCGGGAGTCAACACTCTGCACACGATCACAAACCACCGAACACCACCACCACCACCACCACGATCACAAACCACCGAACACCACCACCACCACCACCACACCACTCACCACCACCGCCAACCCCCGCCCCACCAGCCGAAGGAGACTGGAAGCTGTTGTTGCTCGTAGTAGCTGGTGGGCGTTGGTGGGGTCTTGTTCCCGTGGTCTGGTGATGGTGGTGGGTGCTGCCGGTGTGGTGGCGTGTGGCTCAGTAGAGAGCAGCATTTGGACCTGCAACAAAAAACACACCCACCAACCACCGCCACCAAACCCCACCACCTACCACCCCCGCCCCTCCAGCCGAAGGAGCACTGGAAGCTGTTGTTGCTCGTAGTGGCTGGTGGGCGTTGGTGGGGTCTTGTTCCTGTGATCTGGTGATGTGTGTCCTGCTGCTGCTGCTGCTGCTTCTGTTGTGCTTACCAGTGGCAAATTGTCACTGGGTATGTTGCGGGCAAGCCAGAGGAAACATATCACACACACCACGATTGCAGCCACCACCACCACCACCACCACCACCACCACCACCACCACCACCCCCAGCCACCCCACCAGCCGAAGAGAGCACTGGAAGCTTGTTGCTCGTAGTAGCTGGTGGGCGTTGGTGGGGTCTTGTTCGTGGTCTGGTGATGGTGGGGTGGTGACGGCGGTGATGGTGGCTTGCCTTGCGCCGTCGTCTCTCGAGAACAGTCCAGATTTGTACCTGCAACAAAAGAAGCAACCCGGACCACCGCCACCAAACCCCACCACCACCACCCCCGCCCCCTCCAGCCGAAGAGCACTGGAAGCTGTTGTTGCTCGTAGTGGCTGGTGGGCGTTGGTGGGGTCTTGTTCCTGTGGTCTGGTGATGGTGTGTCCTGCTGCTGCTGCTGCTTCTTTTGTTGTTGCTGCTGCTGCGCTGCTGCTGGTGTATACCAGGTATATGTCAAGCGATTTTATATGTAACTTGATGTACCAGGTACTCTTGCATTGGTATACAATATATATATAATCTGAGGAAATTATATTATACGAGTTTTTAATGTTTGCACTGCTGCTGCTGCTGCTGCTGCTGTATATACCACCTCACAACAACCACTCCCGGGGGTGACATGCTCACGCCCATAGGGTGGGGGTGGAGCCCGCTTGTGTGTACGTAATACCATAACCTTAAAGGTCTCGACCACTCATATACAGCTATACAGGGCAGCAAATTTGGGGCGGGAAAAACGTAGCGGCCGGGAGGTGGCTTCGAGTACGTACGAGTGATGAGATATTAAAGCACACACCCACAACGAAAAGTTTGGGTAAGGCCGCCGACCGGGGCAGGAAGTCTCATCCAATCCTGCATACTTACGACCTTACATCGAGTGACCTCTCCACGCGCCGAGCAGATCCCGATTTCGGCCAGCACGCCTCCATCCTTTCCACCACAAAAGGTGGCGAGTTTGGGACTCCGCTCGGGATCTAACCCTTGACTCTAATTGCAGGACGTCCCGGTAAAACAAACCCTGCAGGTCGTTTTGGTGGACAGTTTCAATCTTGCACGGTCGACCCAGACTACCACGACCCCAGAGTTAACCCTCGTAGCCCTAAGCATAAATCCTAACCCCAAGCCCGCAGCCCTTTCGGGGCCTCGAGGTCGGCAGGGGCGATCGCGCGGGGCTCCGCAGTGTGTTATCTTTTTGTGGCGTTTTCTTCCAACAACAAACAGGCGGCCTGAGAAAGCTACAGTCTCGAGAGCAATCACTCCAAAAACGGCCGTGCAGGAAGTGTTTTCCCGGACCGTTCTCTGCGAATTAGGGCTGATCCCTCCGCACGTCGTGTGGTTTGTATATGCATGACGCGATGGCCGTCGGCACGATCACTCGCGTCGTCGATGGGACGCATGCGAACAACAACACCGAGGTGTTACGTACAAACCACCAGACGGGCACATACAGGTAATTGTTGAATAAATCCATTGTCACTTTTACATCCCAGGTCACATCTCGCACGAGCTTTTTGACACCCGGCCACCTTCTGGATAATAAGCCGTAGCCACAGAGGCAGGTTGTCTTCTCTTCCTTCCCCCGTCCGATATTTTGATTTGGGAAACAAATAAAACACGATCCAATCAGATGAACCCTGTGAACCCTTCCAGCTCTCTGGACACAGCCTGGTCGGTGAAAACCCGACGTGCTCTCCGTCCCGGCAAAAAGTAGGGATGCGAGGTAGGGTCCATGGTCATACGAATACGGCCATGCATGGCATGCGGCTAATGAGTACACCTCGCCCCACGGCAGCCTTGGTGTAACCAGAACGTCGTGGGGCGGTAAACCCCGCAGAATATGGTAGTGGTACGTAGCTCTCTTTTTTATCGGGATTGGGTGTGAAGATACACCGAACCGGGTTGGGTGGCGTAATCACAGCCTTGGGGGGGGGGTGGGAAGGTGTACTTCATTTTCATGCATGGCCGTAGTCGTATGACCATTGACCCTCGCATCCCTGCAATGCCGGAACGGAGCATGTCGGGTTGTCACCGACAGCAGATCGGGGTTGGGTTGGGGGGGTGTTGTGGTATGGGCGTACTCTATTTTGTTGCTCCCTAGTTCTTTGATCTTTGACCACTGCATTCTCTCCTTCTTATGTACTCTGTATGTCTATTCTCTTTTGTTGGGTGGTGGTTGTGTGTTGTGTGTAATAGCTATATCTGAAATTATTATTATTTATTATTATTCTGTCTGCCGATGAGGATGCCGATCATGAAGTATGATAAAATTTTGTATGAGTATGTAGTGCTATGTTATTATTCTTATCTTAGTTGGGTATTATTATCTGTATTCTCTCATTGTACATGGTTGTTCTGGAAATCAAACGTGATATGCTTTGCGATTGTCTTGTATATAGAACTCGTCGGTAGCACCGTGACTTTCTCTCCGTCTTATGGGGCGGAGTGTTTTTTTTTCAAAAAAGCGTTTCTTCTCTCCCCTCTTCGAACTATGATACCCCCACATTTGCTTCGGTCCTTGATACACGCGCCAGCGCCGTCAGGTTACGCTAGCATAAAAATGTATACGTCTGTTTCGTTTTTTTGTTTTTTGCGAAGCCCTTGAGTTAAATATTTTCCCTTTTGGCAAGACCCTGACCACTCTAAATCCAATTTTTGAGTTTGGTCCAAAAGCGCGGGTGTACTTCCAAAGCAGTTTTACTGCTGGCGCTGATGTCATGGGTTCGATTCTCCGCATTGAGTTTTTTTGTTTTCTCAAATGACGCTCAACCGTCGAAAGCGCCTGTCATAGCGCGTGTGTAGGCGCAATTCGACGCGAGTCTACGAGGAAAGAAAGTTGCCGAACCCTTTTCGCGATAAAAAAAGCAAGGCACGTGCCGTAGCGGGGAGGGGGAAGATGAAAGAGCCTACTGTGTGACCCCGGATCTGAGTTACGACTGTTAAGAGGGGGGAGCAGGGGCAGCGAGGACGAAGATAGCAAACGGGATGGCAAAAACAGACGCATGCTACGGTATAGAAAGAGGTGTAAGCACGATGTTTTTTTACTTCTGAGGCCGGTCACTTGAGGGGCTCTACGTATACCTACCTCACCCAAAAAAAAAAACAATTTTGGAGGGAAAAAAAAGTGCTATACGAGTATACCCGATGAACCAACCCCCACGGCCTGAGTATACGATGAAAAATGTCGCACCACGAGAATGAAAGTTCGGAGATTTTGGGTTAAGGAACACCTGTCCCGTCATTCAAAAAACAAATTCAGCCAAAAAAAAAAGGTACAGTACCTCTAAATTGTAGTTTGCGCCAACAAAGTAAAACTCGCTCTGTTGAGATAGTGCACTGTATGCCGTGCAGGCAGCTTGTGCCTTACCTCGGACACCGTCTACGTAGAGCAATTATTGAATACATGTATCGAAATATCGGGAACCCGATGTACCGTATCACAGGTTGTTTTGCCCCCAATCCCGTGACCTGACACCCCCCCCCCCCCCCCGTGTTTTTTACGATCACAAAATGAACGAAAGCTTCGATGTCATCAAATATCGAAATGGTATCGACCATTTATTTTTGTTTTATCGGCATTGTATTGAACTCGATTATCGTTTCGATAACCAACCCTAATCGTATGCCAGGATAGTAGTCGTAGCAGTCACGGTTAAAATTCACGACATCTTTTCAATGGTGGCCCCTCCTGCCACCGGATACTACGCACTGCGTACGTGTTGCACGTCGTACAATGCCGCCGCCTTCTATATGCTTTTCGCGGCGGCTTCCATACCACGATGCCCACCCGGAAGTGATTCTAGTAATTCATATTTTGTTTCTCCCCCTCATCATAGGTCCCTCGTGCATCTTCTAATCGTCGTCGGCAATGCTTCTTCTGTACGTCGTAGAATGCTGACGACCTCTATTTTTCACGCGGCGACATCAATACCACGATGCCCACCCGGAATTGATCAAAATACTATCAATAGTATGGATCTCTCTGCCCCTTCTTGGGGTCCCCATGCATCTTCTTCGTCGTCAATACTTCTTTTACTGTACGTATATACGTCATAAAAGTCGCCATCCTCTACGTATGCTTCTCGTGGCGGCTTCAATATACCAAAATGCCCACCCGGAAGTAATTCAAGTATTATTAGTCTATTGTTGTGGCTCTGCCTTCTACTGCGTCATGGGTCCCATCCGTCCTCTTCGTCATCAACACTTCTTCTACTGGACGTACCACGTGGTAAAAGTCACCATCCTCTACGTATGCTTCTCGTGGCGGCTTCAATATACCAAAATGCCCACCCGGAAGTAATGAAAGTATTAAGTCTATTGTTGTGGCTCTGCCTTCTTCTGCGTCATGGGTCCCATCCCTCCTCCTCTTCGTCGTCAAAAATACTCGCGGCCGGGGTGGTAGGCCGTATGCCGGCCTTCTTCATGAACGCCTTGAAGTGGAGCACCGTCCGCCTGTCGCCGCCGTCTACTTGCGCCTGTCGTGAGCAAAAAAACGAAACACCAAGTTTTTGTGTTCGAAACCTCGGACAAGATCATCGATTAATCACGTCATCATGATCTATAGATCTTTTCGAGGCAGCAGATGTATTCCTAAACTTGGAGAATACGGTATGATCTACTACTGCTGCTGCTGTATACCAGGTATATATTTAAAAATAAAAAATAAAACACACAGCTGTGAGCTCGAGGATTTCGTCGAAACTCATCTTTGCTAGCTGAGTGTAATACTTCGATCGCGCGTACTTACGGGTTTCATATGTCTATATATAGCTTATCATGCTGCCGTGTGGGAAACCGTATAAAACACGCATTATCTACAGTAAGGACGTGTTTCCTGGGTTGGATCTGTACAACAGTACAGATCCTGAACAACATCTCGAAACGGCAGGTAAGGATCTAGATGATATATCTGTAGATGATCTATCTGTAGATGATCTATCTGTATATGATCTATCTGCAGATGATCTATCTGTAGATGATCTATCTGTAGATGATATATCTGTAGATGATATATCTGCAGATGATCTATCTGTAGATGATCTATCTGCAGATGATCTATCTGTAGATGATCTATCTGCAGATGATCTATCTGTAGATGATCTATCCGTCCGACGTATGGAGTTGCTGACGCGAAGAGTGGGGGACGTCCCGTCGCCCAATCATTACTACGGGTAGAGGTGCCCCCCATATATTTTCTGCCTTCTGAGGGTGGTGGTATATTGAGAAGCTCTATAATCTCACCCAAAAACTGATTTTGGAGGACAACAAAAGTGCTATATACTGATTTTGGAGGACAACAAAACTGCTATATACTATATATGTACCCGATGAACAGCCCCATGGCCTAAATAAAGTATACAACGAAAAATATTGCAACAAAAAACATGAAATTCCGACAATTTTGGGTTAACCCCTTAAGAACTGGTCCCCCGTTTTTGGGGACAAACTACTTGGAAATAGTGTGTGATACTTTTTTTCAGTTCTGAATGGGTTAAGGAGCCTTTCATAGGTCATTCCGAAAACATTTGAGCCAAAAAGTGCTACGTCGTACCTCTATCGTAGCACGTGTGACGGTGCCCTTCGCCCTATATGTGTTATGTGGCGCCGGATGGAACAAACGGTACCACAGCAGTATTGGCTCACGAATAAGAAAAAAAAACGTTTTGCATTAAAAACGTAAGGCTCATTCTTTTGTTGACGGGGGGGGAGTGGGCGTTAAGGAATTTAGGGTCAAGAAACCATGCTTAGCGTCGAGTGCTACAGATACGCCTGGACAAGAATAGCCTATGCTTCAAGGTCGTTCGAGGTTAGTGCCACAGATCGGACAGATCATCGACCCCCACAGCAGTTCATGATCTACAGATTTTTCAGGGCAGACAGATTCCTGATCTGTATGGTCTGTATGATCTGTATGATCTGTATGATCTGTATGATCTAGCTCATGTTGCCGGGTGGTAGTCGTATACTCTTCACGGTCTAGACACGTTTCCTGTTTTGGATCTGTACCATATACAGACCCTGGACAAAAACTCAAACCGACATACTGACAGGATACCATCCAGATGATCTAGGTCGTGATATATTCTGTCCGATGCGCATACGAAGGTTTCAAGGGTTTGCTCGGAACAGGCGTTTTTTGCTGACGGGGCCACACTGGACTACCGGGTCCTTAACGATTCGCTTATTAAGAAAGTGGATTGAGCCCTCTGGGAAATTCGGGGAAAATGTTTTTTTTACAGTACTGCTGTGGAGATTCAACCATGCCCACCGGTTTGGTATGATAAATACGCACGACGCCTTTAATGTACCGCATTATCATAAAAGTTCGGGTTGACAGACAACCTGGGGTCAGAATACTCCGGTAACCTGGGGTCAGAATACTCCGGTAACCTCTTTCTACTTTTCCGGGATGTAGTCGGGTCGGTCGAGAGACGAGTGCTTGTCGTTGAATCATCTCGCTCTCTAGGCACATTCCGGAGGCTTTATCCACCCCGGGGACCCACTTCATTCGTCCCCGGTTATATCTAAAATTACTTGGGGAAGATGTCATCATCGCCGGTGCCTCGCACGGAACATCACCTGTTTTTTTGTTTTTGTTTTTGTTTTCGTTTTTTGTTTTTTTTCGCACACACCTGTAGGCGACCCCTCCAATGCGTGTCCAGGCCGCTAAAGAAAAACGAGCAAAATTCCTCGAGGGATTCCTCAGCCGGTAGGCACGAGGATGGTCTGCCTTGAATCGCGTCAGCGAGTCGCACCAATGCCTCCAGGAAGTCTACTGGTGTCAGGCACCACCTTTCGGTACGATCCAGGAGGAGCTCATCCGCGACCAACATTTGCGACTTTTTGTTTTGGAGGGCAACACGAAGAAGATGGAGATTGGAAGGGAAGGGGGGGGGGGGGGGGGGGGGGGGGGGGGGGGGGGGGGGGCGGGGGGGGGGGGGGGGGGGGGAGGGGGGGGGAGGGGGAGGGGGGGGGGCGGGGGGGGAGGGGTGGCACCGATTAGAAGAGTCGATCGAGATGCGGCCTCGATCAAGAACAGACAGCCGTGTCGAGCGTGGCACAGCTTTGCGGGGGAGGAGGGGGGGGGTGTACTTCATATTCATGGCGGAGGGAGGGGGTGGTACCTCTGTGCGACGAACTTAAAACTGCGCAGAGACTGGGGACATGTTGATGCGGTTGTACGTACGTATATATAAGACGTCGGATGCAGCAGTGGAAGATAGACGCAGACGCAGAACGCATGCATGCCACGGAATATAGGGGTGCATCTAAACATTTCTGAGCCTCCCACAGCTCGAACGGACAGATCATCGGGCAGATAATCGCTTCCCACAGTTCATGATATTGATCCTTCAGGGAGGATCTATTCCTGATCTGTATGATCTGCACGATCTATTGATCCTTCAGGGAGGATCTATTCCTGATCCGTATGATCTGAACGATCTAGCTCATGTTGCCGGCTGGGACCCGTACAATCTGCATGATCTAGCACATATTTTCTGGGTTGGATCTGTACTATACATACAGATCCCGCACAACCTTTCACAACGGCAGGTGAGGAACTAGAGGATCTGTCTGTAGATGATCTAGATCATGGTCTATCTGTAGATGATCTAGATCATGATCTATCTGTAGATTATACAGATAATGATCTCTCTGTAGATGATCTAGACCATAACAGCCGATTTTCCTAATTGAGAATTGCCTTTCCGATGAGAATGGAAATCGAAAATATTGTTTTTTGAATTGTAAGCGATGTACTTCCCTCATAGTCATTTTTTTCGATGTAAACTATTGTCAGTTGTTGACACCCGTCGATGACAAAAAAAAACGAAATCGGCATCGGCAGTCTCAAGATATGGAAGATCCCAGAAAATCTGGATTTATGGGCGAGGTACCTCGCTCATAAATGCAAATTGCCTTAAATCCTCGATTTTACGAGCCTGTCAAGGTTGATTTCAAAAACAGATCGTGGATCGATACCTACCATCGAGGAACATGTTTTCTACGTCAAATTATGATCGTGAGCGAAATACAACTCTTAAACAATAACAAAGTACTAAAATCGATTTTCAGTCTCATCGGAAAGACAATTCTCAATCAGGAAAATCGTCTATTTCATTATCTATCTGTAGATGATCTGCAGTAGATCATGATCTACCTGTATATGATCTGTCTGTCCGAGGTGTAAAGCATTCCTCCCTTGAGGCAGAGCTCTATAACCAACTTTGAGATCGCACGCTTGACCCCCCGACCAACAACCCCATAGCTTAGGCAAAGACAAGAAGAAGGAACAAGCAAGGACAGCGATAATAGTTGACGTAGATTGAAGACAAGCAGAAAGCAGTTGTACTACTTGTAGGTACAGAAGGGAAGAGTTATACAGAACTTCGTGCCCTGGTTTCCTTGTTTTGTTTCTCTTTTCAGGGGATGGCAAACGTTGAAGCTCACCATGCCGCCTGCACATTGGTGAGGATGGCAAACGCAACAACAAGGACAAGGTTCAGAATAGAAAAAAAAAAAAAAGACAGCGTGCTAGTAAAGGAAAGAGTACGTAAGGACAGCAAAAAAAATGGAGTGGATAAAAAGCTCAAGCCGGAAGTAGGTAACTTCAGAAAGAAGGGCAGTAGACTTTGTGCAGAGAGGGAGGGCTCTTTGTTCGTTATTTCTGTGGTTTTGTTTTTTCGGAGTGCTTACGAGTGATCACCGTTGAAGTCCCATCATGCTGGCTGCACATTGCTAGGGGTGGCAAACGCAACAATAGAGTCTTTGTCTAAAACACACACCACTCTGTCCCTAAATATAATAAACTTTTACACATTAATATTACATTAAAACGGTGCTTATATTTTGGTACAGAGTAGTATGGGTTTCCAACGATAAGACATATGCCTTATTGGGCAGTTTCCCGGTTGAGGGTCCCCCGTTAGTCACAAGTATTTGGGGTCTGGTGCAGTATTGTTTTTTTCGTGGAAGTCGCCGGAAGTTTCCATGGAAGCTTCCACGTCTTCCATGGAAGCGTCCACCACTTCCACGAAAGCTTCCATGGGAGTCATGGAAGCTTCCATGGAAGCCGTGGAATCTTCCGTGGAAGTGGTGGAAGCTTCCGTGGAAGTAATGGAAGCTTCCATGGCTTCCATGGAAGTGATGGAAGCTTCCATGGAAGCCATGGAAGCTTCCAGCGTGGAAAATTCCATGCAAGTTTCTCAACATCCGTGGAAGCTACCGCTTGAAGAGGGCCTTTAGCGATGGAAGCTTTCATGGAAGCGATGGAAGCTTCCATGCAAGTTTCCCAACATCCGTGGAAGCTACCGCTTGAAGAGGGCCTTTAGCGATGGAAGCTTCCATGGAAGCGATGGAAGCTTCTATGGAAAAATTCATTGACTTCTACGGAAAAAATAAGTATTTGCCTCAAAAAAAGGCAAAAAACGTGCTACCCCTTATCGTAGCGCCCATATCGGTAGGAATTTCCCACCTACGTACGTACATACCTGGAGAAAAACCAGCTTAGCCTTGTCCCGATCAAGCATGCTGTAAATGTTTGCGTCGTGCAAGAGCGCTTCCCAGTCTGCCAGGGAAAATCGTACGGTCTCCGCCTGCCTCGTTTCAAAAAAAGAAACGCAACACCAGCAGTGTAGTGTAAAAAGAGGGCATCGCTACGTAGCGGTTAGTGTCTCTTCGAAGCCATCAAGCCGAGTGCGCTTCCCAGTCTGCCACAGGAAAAACAAGAAACAGTACGGTCTTCTCCACCTGCCTCGCTTCAAAAGTGAAACGCAACACACAGTGAATAGTGAAGAGAGGGCGTCGGTACGTCGTAGCGGTTGGTTGCCTCTTACGAGAAGCCACCAAATGAAGCCTGCTGGAGAGTCTTGTTTACGGCAGGTATTGAGGGTATCTCAACCATTGTACTTTTGAGCCCAAATGTTTCAACCATTGAAATTGACGGACTGACACATGGGGGGGGGGCTACTCGCTGTGACATGGGNACTCATGGCGTGCACGGCCGTAGTAGTCATATGACCATAGACCCTCGCATCCCTACAATGCCGGGACGGAGCGCGTTGGGTTTTCACCAACCAGGCAGACATTGCTTGCACCAAGCGCGAAACGCCGTGAGGTATTGGGCGAGTCGCATGGAGGGTGAGCTGCATCCTGCTAAGAACCGCCTCTGAGGCGGACTTGCATATGGACGACAACTTCAATGAGTTAATTTAATTTCTGGTGTGGCCACTACCGGAGACAGCAATGGGTTTTACTATGTAACTGCCTCGCGGACGCCTTACCATATTAACACTACGTGATACGGGTTTTTCAGGGGGGGGGGGCTTCTCAACCATCGTACTTTTGAGGTCAACCCTTTTGAAAACGACTGCATGCGGCTACATTCTGCAAGGAAAGCGTGAGCTTTCAAACCGCGTGCAATATCAAGCCGGGAAACCGTCCTCAGCATGTTTCGTGATGTTTTTTTCTTTTTGTTTAGTCGTCAGGTCACACTATTAATAGAGAGGAGGGGCGGACGATTTTGAGGTTTAAATCACGACGAAAGAAACCAAGGCCAAGGGGTGCTACCAGTTATACCTTCATATATATATATATATACGTCACCGAGAACATTGCCGTACCCACTATTTCTCGTCGTAAACGTCACTGCTATTATTGTTGTTCGTGGCGCTGAGCGTTACAAGCGCCAAACGACAGAGAGGGAGGGAGCACTACTTCTTGATGGCGATGGAAAGAGACTGTGTTTGCCCGTCATTGCAGCTCTATTGCGGGGGGCTATAGTAAATAGGACCAAATATTGTAGGAAAAAATAGGTAAATATATAGGTTTTCATGTCTACCGTAGGTCCTATTTACTACGGCCCCTGTAATATAGGGTTTTATGTGTACTGTACGTAGGTCCTATTTTCTACCGTCCCCCATAATATTACGGGGACCGAAGTAAATAGGGAACCTATAAACCCATATATTTCCCTATCTCTACTAAAAATATTTGGTCCTATTTACTATGGTCCTCCGTAATAATAGTGGTTGTACCTATCTCACCTTTCTGGGCACTTGTTGGTGTCGTCGAGATCTTTTCGAAGCCCGCTTGTTTGCCGGATAAGCCTACATACATGCCAGGCCAACACGCAGGAAAAAGGGACGGATAGATAGATGGCTGTCGGTTAGAGAAGCGCGAGTACAGGCTTAAAAATTGCATCGGGTCACACTCGGGAGCCGCAGGCGATAAGGAGCAAGGAGCTTTTTGTTTTGTGTGTGTGTTTTCCACGGTCGTAGAAGTAAGTACCCATCGTCAAAAATCCTTGTGGAAACCCTACGAGTATATAAAGTATCAGATCTGTTCACTGGTCGGGTCGGGTCGGGTCGGGTCGGGTCGGTTCGTGGTCCGGGGTCGGTTCGGCGTCGGTTCGCGGGTCGGTCTTGCGTCGCGGTTGGTCACCTTACCCGACCTTCGACTTGGACCCCGACCAAGACGCGACCCGATCCACGAGGGTTTACCTTTGATTCGCGTGAACAGCCCCTGTTTCGTTTACTCCCCACCAATATATACGTAAGGCACCTGAACAACGCGTAAGGCGTGAGGGCCTTCTCCAGCCCCTCCGTGTACAACCTCTCTTCGCGATACTGGTCTGGATCAAGCAGAGCAGTCTTTGGGAGACGGTGCATCAACTGCGGGGGGATAGGGACAGAAGAGGCACTGGCGGGAGCACGGGGGGGGGGAGGGGATCACGACGACAGTTTTTGTATTGTATCGACGATTATATTCATAGAAGAAGGAGAGGCGGGAGGGCACGCTCGAAGTTTTGTACTGTATTAGCGTTTATTTAAGGGGAAGGAGGGGCGTTAGGGCACACCCAAAGTTTTGTACCGTATCGGCGTTTTGTTTGGGCGGAGGAAATAAGGGTGCGGGACACGACGAAACAATTTGCACTGCTGTCTCGATCGGAATTTTTTCGGGGGGCAGGAAACAAACACCACCAACAGCTGCGTCCGAAACAAAACAGCATCAGCCCTGAGTAAAGGCAGCCGGATGGCAACCCTTCGTTTTGAAAACTCCAGCAGGCCATGATTCACTTCAAAAGACAAACCACGTACCGAGTAAAACTGAAAGACCAAAAATGAAAGCCCTCCCCTCTTCGAGACAAAGATGGTCTCGTGCTTGATTTCTATCTCTTGCCAGAAGAGGTGTACTCCCCTCTTTAACGTTTTTAGTATTGGAACAGGTGTATCCCCCACCTTGGTCCAAGAATACGTGTTAAGACATTCTGCGGTAGAGGTGGACACCATGTTACAGAGTTTTTTTCTGAAGCCCCTCAGTTGAGGAGCTCTATACTAACAGTGAGTGATTAGTACTATTAGTAAGTCATTAGTATTATTAGTAAGTCGTTAGTATTATCAGTGCGTCATTACTATTATTAGCAAGTCATTTGTATTATTAGCAAGTAATTAGTATCATTAGTACCAGGGTAAGTGATTAGTACTATTAGTAAGTCATCAGTATTATTAGTCATTAGTATTGTTAGCAAGCCATTCGTATTTTGAGCAAGTAATTAGTACTATTAGTAAGTCATTAGTAGTATTTCCAAGTCGTTAGTACTAATACTAAGTGAAAAACTGTCTTTTGATAAAACGGGCAATAAACCACAACCACAGTCCCATGGGCTGGCTGGGCATCCACTTTGCACAACGAACAAATACTTGTAAATGCGACATCGTGTGGGTCCAACGCAACATCGTGGAAGCTTCCGCCGCTTCCGTGGAAGCTTTCGCCGCTTCCATGGAAGCTTCCGTGGAAGTATTGGAAGCTTCCGTGGAAGTGGTGGAAGCTTCGATGGAAAATTCCGTCTACTTCCACGAAAAAAAACAAAAGTGTGCCTCACCCGTCCCGCAGCAGGTTATTAATCTCGTTTATTCGTGTTTGGTGTGGAGACACACCGAGGTGGGTTCTGCGGCGTTACCACACTCTCGGGGGGGGTCAGCAACAAGAGGTATAATCTCAGAGTGCGCCCCCGTGGAATCCAGGGTATGGCCTCGAAGGCGGAGTACGATCTAGGGGATGGGGGTCAGAGTTAGGGTTAGGGAATGATGTAAAAACGCCGGTAAATCCCTGGTAACCGCAGATATAAGAACCGTACTGGTAGTACTGGAAGGCGTAACTTAGATGGAAACCAGGGAGTTTCCAGCGCGAGGCAAACCGAGCTCTCTGTCTATCAGTCTTCCATCGTGGGAAAAGGAATAAATATGTTATTCTTCTATCTCTAAGCAAACAGCAACACGTGAGTACCAACGAGTACCTGTTCAATAAGCTGACCTGGCAAGGAATAATGTGTCCTTACCCTAACCTTATCACAATAGGACCTGGTACGATCCACAATCGGATCCGAAGCTATTAGGTACGAACTCCCCAGCTGCGATGGTTGAAGAGCTCCGCCAGTGAGGAACGCTTGGGCTATACAAAAAGCTCTCAACTCCTACCATACTCGTACTACTATGAACCGAAATAAAGGGACCCTTACGACTAAACGTTAATATACAAATGTTCCTTATATTCCGGGCCGTACATAGCGGTGTATACCGCTGCACGGCTCTTTTCTGCCCCAAAAAGCAGAGCGTGAGCGTGCGGTTACGAAGGGGTGGGTTCACGCGCCTCTCTATTGAGTTGCGCGCGACGGGAATGGTCTGCTGCTCTAACGTACCCGTAACGATCGTTCAAAACGAAAAAAAGCTTCGCACTCCTTTTCTGCCGTCAATCGACACAGCAGCAGTAGTACGTACCAGCCGCTATGTTTCATCGGTCGGGTGGTGCGACTTTGAGAGACTTTTTACGCACCGATGCATAGATCATCTACTAGATCATAACCTGCCGTTTTTTATATGTATACAGTAGTACAGATCCACACCCAGGAAACCTGTGCTACTGCTGTAGATCAAGGCAGGCTTATACGGCTCCCACCCGAAAACACGACGAGCTTCGTAGGTCATAACAGATCAGGAATCTATCTGCCCTGCACAGATCTACGGTAGACCATATGAAGTGAGTATCGGTGATCTTCCTTGCCTGGTGTATCTAGCTCGTGAAGTGGGCATCGGCGATCTGCCCTGAGAAACCTAGATGACGAAGACCACTGGGAGAATTTTATTGGAGCGTTCTTCTTACACGCGTTTTGAGTACCAAACAATACCACTCTTATATCAAGTATATCCTGTTGTGGTATATATGTACGTGGATAGATCGTGCTACTAGCTGTGCTCTGACTTATAGATGACTATGTATGTCACCGATCGGCGACTCGGTAGGCTACTGGCTACTGCTGTAGCGAAGTACCTATCACTAACATCGGTGCGATCGGTCCGATGCATGTGCGGAAACTCTAACTTTAACGAACCTCGACCATGAACCGGCTCAGGGCTTTGGCGACCGAGCCGCTCTTCGTGTCCTTCCTGTACAAGACCGCCCCGATCCGCACCATGGTCTCCATCCATTCCTATATGTTTTGAGAAACAAAACAAATAGGACGAACGGAAACAATCGGGTAAGAGTGTGCGCTGAAACAGAGGCATTGTGGCGGCGGCGACGGTTACAGCAGTCCGAGGCGAGGAGTTGAACATAACAGGCGTTATTATGGTGAAGGTTACAGCCTGAGGCGAGATTGAGCGCGCACGGTCCGGTTGTGCTTTTTTGTTTTTGTGAACGAGGGGTTCGTATCATAATAGATTGGCCCCGGTGTTGGGAGCGCGTACGGGGGGGAGGTGTACGTTGTGTGAAGGGAGGGTTGACATCGCAAACAGACCGGTGTACACTCTGTGTGGCCAAAGGGTTGGCATCGTAGATATATGCCTGATATTGATTGATCTCGCGCGCGCGGTTGTCCATTTTGATGAGCAGGGGTTTGCAATCGCGAATTGGCCCGACGCCTGATGGGGACGACGAGAGGCAACGTAAACACGATAAGGGCTCGAAAAAGTAGGCGATGGCTGAGAGCGTTTCGTCCCGACATCGGTGCAAAACGTTTTGCTTTAGTGCGTTTTATCTTCGTAGGGGAGGACCGACAATCTATCCAGATATGAGTCAAACAAAAATCGGAGATATCCGAGCTGTTGTACGAACACTCCACGATAAGCGTGTGTGTGGGCTGCAACGGGAGCAAGAAGAAGAGGGAGGACAGGTTGGTTTTACATGCCGCGGTTCGCCGTTGGCGTAGACGGTCGCGTGTCGGAACACGACAGCAGTGTACTCGGGTAGGTTAAAACACGAAAACAGTGGGTTTGTACTGTACCCGATTCAAGAGGCATGCTGCGGTGGGGGTGGTCACTTGACTATAGTATAGGAGCTCTATACATCACCCCCCCCCAAAACAAACTTTTGTTTTTGGAAATAATGCAAACCAATCCCCCACGGCCTATAGGTTTACCACGAACACTAGGTACTGAAAAAACACAAGCGATGTTCCGACAAGATTGGGTCGTTTCTTCAGTGCCCTTAAGGAGTCCCCCCCCCCTCCGTCAGTCAGAAACGCCTACGTACCGCGCTATAGAGGCATGGCCCACGTATGCGCTGTGCTCAGTCAGAAGCGCCTCGTGTACAAAATTATCCCTCCTACCGCACTGCAGAGGGCAACGATATTGGGTATTAATTTCCTCGGTTAAGGAGCCTCGGCAGTCAGAAACGCCTACGTACCGCATTATAGCGGCATGGCCCACTTATGCGCTGTGCTCGGTCAGAAGCGCCTGGGGTGCAATTCTACCCCCCCCACCGCACTGCGTGGCTCCGCCTCGAAAGGGATGCGTGGTCAATGGTCAAATGACTAAGGCAAGCAACAAATGAGTACGCCCCCCCCCCCCCTCCCACCGCACTGCAGAGGGAAACGATATTGGGTATGTATTAAGTTCCTTAGTTGAGAAGCCCCCTTAGTCTCAGTGACACAAATATTAAGTATTTGCCTCAGAAGGCCAAAAAAAAATGTCACTGGGACCACTATTATCGTAGCACGCATCTGCACCCCTCTATGATACATCGTGCGTGACACCAACTATTACGGAGGATCCTAGTAAATAGGACCAAATATTGTTAGTAAAAATAAGACAAGATGTACTTATTTTTTAGTACCGTATGTCCTATTTAATATGGTCCCCCGTGATACCGTCAAGGGCAAGCACAAGCAAGCTTGAGCGCGAAACAGCCGCGCACCACACGCATCTACCTGTTCGCAGAGGTGCTGGTGGTCCGGATGACCCAAGCCTTCGACCGCGGCCGCCGCCGCCGTCGCCGCCGCCGCCCCAGAAGAAGAATTTTCCTCCTCCCCTACTTCCACGCCTATCGCCGAAAAAATGCTCTGAATCTCGCCCTCCAACACCTTGTTTTCCTTCTCCTCAGGCAGGAGAATGTCGGACAGGAACGCACCGTACTGACGCCTGCAAAACGACGGCGGCACATACGAGCAAGGGTACTCATGTCATGCATAGCCGTAGTCTTTATGACCATAGAGCTTATCATCCCTACATGAGGGGGGGGGGGGTACTCATTTGTTGCTTGCCTTAGTAATTTGACGATCGACCACGCATCCCTTTCGAGACGGAGCACCGCTCCTACTCCTAATAGAGAGGGCGGTCATACTAAAGAACAAGTAAAAAAAATGTTAAAACAAGTTTTAAACAAGTTTTACACCTACTTTGTTTTTCTTTGTGCATAAATCTAACCCCACAGCTGTGCTGTCGTTTTCTCTTTTTGGTCGCGTGTGACTCGGTTACCACTCCAAAACTAATCCCAAATATTTACCGTACTATAGTTCCAATTATGGATAGTTTATTCCCACTGACGTGGGTGCAGGCCTTAACCCTTTTTAGCACCACTGCTATATAAAAAACGCCCCTATAAGGCATCATCATCGCTATAAGGCACCACCCCTATAAGGCACCATCCTTATGAGGCACCACCCCTGCAAGGCACCACCTCTATAAGGCACCACCTTTTTTATCGCGAGAAGATTTCAGCACTTTCTTCCCTCGTCAACTTTCGTCGAATTTTGCTTACCCACGCTATAATATGCGCTCTCGACAGTCGGTGTCATTTGAGAATAAAAACCTCCATGGGGAGAATCGAACCCTCGACATCCGAACCTCCATGGGGAGAATCGAACCCTCGACATCCGGCCCTACAGGCTTCGTGGCTACCAGTTAGACCATCGGGGCGACCGGCTATGAGGCACCACCACTATGAGGCACCACCCCTATAAGGCACCACCGCTATGAGGCACCACCCCTACAAAGCACCACTCCTATAAGGCACCACCCCTCTAAGGCATCACCCCTATAAAGCATCACCGATATAAGACGCCACCCCTAAAAGGCATTACTCTTAGCCCTTTCAGCACCGCACTGCACAGAAACGTATGTATGTCTAAGTCTAATTCCAAGTAATTCGTCCGGTACATATATATAACATAAGTGCAGGCCTTAACCCGTGTAGCACCATCCCTAGAAGGTTCTAATTACAGTAGTGGTCCCTCTATAGTGCAGCCAACAATACCGGCGGCGCTATAAGCAGCGACCGGCACTACACCGTATACTATATACCGCACCGGTGAATCCCATCTGTGCCAAGCGATTTCACAGGTGCTATATACAGCGGGCAGCCGGCACTATTTCATTCAACAGGCACTATATAGAAGGACCAGATCACTGCTGTACTCCACGTATGGTTCCCCCGCAAAAGTCCCTACCAGGTATAATAGTAAACAGAGCCCGCGATGGACCCAAACAAAAACTGTATTTCCCTATGTTTAGACACTATATTTGTTTATGACTACTGCAGTAACATTTCGTCGTCGCTTTAACTCGTATATAGTTTGGGATTGATGAGGCCTCCTGCTGCGATCAGCCGGAGACTCCCACCCAGGGCTACTACTCCCGTGTTGATTCGATCGCCATCAACGCGGCACCTCGTCGCAGAAAGAATGTTGCTCCGGTAAAATAAGCACTGTCACTACATTAGCCCACCCTGTAAATCACCTGTCCACGTGATGGGAAAGGCCGTCGGCCTCACCGCCCGCCCCGTCGAGAGAAGCGTAGTAGGTGTACGAGCTGAGAAGCGCGCTGTAGCTATTCCACAACGTCTCCCTCACAAGAATCGTCTCCTGGAATGTTGGGGCCAACAACAAACGCGCGCGCGAGAGGTGACAACATTTGTTTTGTTTTTGTTGTTTCCCGTTTATTGGTCGAATAACCCGTTGTTGTTTTTAATTTTCTTTTCCGATTTCCCTCTTTTTTCATGACAGAAAAATGATGGGAACAAGAGGGGAAAAAAACGGAATATATTTCCTACACCACGAAATGTAACAGAGGGCAAAAACAAATTAGGAACGAAAATTGTACGCTAAGCCCGAAACAAACAGTACAGGACACCGAATAAGAACCAGGAAAAAAAATGGTCTAGGCTGTGATTTTTTTTATTTTTTTAGAATGGGTGGGTGCTACACTAACTTCAGTATAGCGACTCCCGAATGTCTATTGTTTCCAGCAGATCCCAGCCGGCCTTTTTGTATTGTTCGTCTTGTTAGCAGGTGCCTTGCACTGTACAACACCAATCCCGTGGGCTAGGTACCAAACGACCACAGTACATGGGACTACGGCACACACAAGGATTATTAGAGAAAGAGAAACTTCCGAGAAAAATCCGTGGTTGGTTCGTACATAAGAGATAATTAGGCGAGTTGGTTCTATTCTGTGTGCTTGTTTGATAATTGAACTTTATGATTTGCCATTGTTTGGTTTATGGCGTGGGTGGGACTGCCAAGTGGATACAGCACGGGATGGTGCTGGTAGACTGGTAAAACACGCGATTTCACACATATTTACCTACTTTTACTAGCAAATATTTGGTCCTATGTATCACGAAATACCTGGCCCAGCGAGCGACCGCTGTTCAGCTGCAAGCAACAGCCCTGTCTGTTCGCATGTTCTACCAGTCTACCAGCACCGTTCCGTGCGGTATCCACTTGGTATTCCCACAAGCGCGATCAACCAAACAATGATATTAATAGTTGCTCCTGTCAAAGTGAGCTACGTACGTACTCAGCCCAATAATGTGACCCTTAACGCCGACTTATCTCTACGACAACAAACTGCAGATTATTCTCATATCGGTTCGCGATTCCTAATAATATTTTCCTTTTACTATTAAAAGCAATATTTGGTCCTATTTACTATGGTCCTCCGTACTAGTAGCAAAATACACGTCGGTACCACAGATACACCGATGGGGCAGCTTCGTTAGTCAGTTCTTTCTTCACAGCTCGGACAAATCATCATCTACAGATAGATCATGATCTACTGTAGACTATCTACAGATAGATCATGATCTAGATTCTCTACATATAATTATATACATCATAAATCATCTACAGGCATATAATGATCTAGACCATCTACAGATAGATCGGGATCTAGATCATCTACCGTAGTTCCTCACCTGCCATTGCGAGAGGTTGGCTGTGCAAGATCTGAATAACATAGATACAACCCCAGGAAACACGCTGCCAGATCATTCTGCAGATTGTACGGGTCCCACCCGGCAACATTGAGCTAGATAATACAAGGTCGTGAATGGATCTGCCTTGAAAGGTCTACTGCTTATAGATCATGAGGTGAGAATCGATTATATATCTGTAGATGATCTATCTGTAGATGATATATCTGTAGATGATATATCTGTAGATGATCTATCTGTAGATGATCTGCCCGAAGTGTGATACGTTTGGGCTAAAAAAGAACGTGCCACCCCTACAAGTAGCGGGTGTATCAATTAGCCGCATGTCATGCATGGCCGTAGCCGTGTGACCATCGAACCTCGCACCGCCGCACAACACAATGCCGGGACGGAGCACCCAGTCGGGTTTTGCTCAATCAACCAAGCAGACATCGACCGATTGCTTACACCAAGCGCGAAGCCAGACGTGGGATGTTTGGAACTGAGTCAGCCATGAAGGGTGGGTTTTTGCATCCTGTTTAGAAACTCTACTAAGAACCGCTTGTGAGCGGACTCTCTTGCATATGGATGATGACAGTGTCAAATATATCCAGATCAAACTGGGGGCGGGAGGTACACTTCATGGCTACGCATGGCCGTAGTTGTATGCGGGGGGGGGGGGGGCTGGGGGCGTACCTGCTTCACCGTGGTCTTCTTGAGTGTGATGTCACGGTTGCCCTCGGACAAAAAGCGGGAGAACCGCTGGAGCTTGGACGCTCGCGCAAAAGAGGTCTCGAACCTTTGTCGCTTGATCTGTTGTTTTGATGCACCAGAGGAGGATACAGGGTTAACATGTTAACATGGTTTGTTTTCGTACTGCAAAGTGTGACGGTGATTTTCGTGTGACGGATCTTCATGTTTAAAAAAAAAGAATCTAGTGTTCACGGCAGGCTCATCAATACCATCACACACATACAATGTCGTGACCGTGAAAAAAGAGCATACCAGGTAGAAAACTTGTGCGTCTTGGTTCACCCCTAACCTGACAGTGGCCTTTTGACAGGATGGACTGCAGCAAACACTCTGTCGTGGGAAGCAGACCCTGATATTGTGTTGTTACCCCCATCCCTCCTCCTACCCTTTGGGGCGGCAGTAACAGCTCTCACCAGCAAACATACACGTATAAAGTGGTTTGTTTTCGTGCTTCGAAGAAGGCGAGGCTACATACACTGCTACGTTAGGTCGTCGTCGTCGTCAAGCTATCTACTGTACAACACGCACTGAGAACAAAAAACAAACAGGCCTTGAAACAAACATATCATATAAACTAGCGCCACGGGCAGAGCCGTGGCCGTACCGCTAGTATTACATAAAGGCCGTATTCATGGGGTGGATAACGGTGTCACCCGTGGAGTACCTCTCTCTCTCTCTCTCACTACAAGTACAAAGAACGCGTGCCACAAGCACAACACGATTTGGCCGATATCGTGTGCCTCGTGGGTGAAAACTGATGAATGTCCTCACCCGGAAACTACCCGGTACTACTACTGTACCACGGCCGCATCCCAGTTGTGATGCTCCAATAGTTTTCGTTGGCGTCTACAGGTTCACCGGGGTGAGCCGACACGTCTTCTCAACTGTCAGATACTCCTCACGTGAGGGGCCGTTCCATACCGTTTTGATCCTACCCCTATACCTGGTACATCGTAGCGCGCGTCAACCAGGTGGCTTTCCCAAAACGGGCCCGCCCTGCTGGCGTCCCCTCTTTTCTGGTTTCAGGACTACTGCTGCTGCTGTAGGGGGTCGATCATGAAACTGCGCTATTACAGGGCCAAATATTGTTACAGTAGTAAAAATGGGTAAATGTATTGGGGTTTTTGTATGTACCGTAAGTCCTATTCACTGTGATGGTCCTCCGCAATAATAGGTCGTCGTTTTCGCTACGGTCCAACAGCGCAGCATTAAAAATGTACCTGGTAATCTACATTGTCATCATAACATGTTTGATACCCGTTGCTCACACATAGGGGCGGATATCATGATAGCCCCATCATCGATTATGAACCCTCCTTGAGACTTTCGAGAGGAGGGAGGGGACAAATCGATGAAACCAAAAATAAATGACCATATACGAAGTACGATACGAACGGCTGCAGCATATGGGTCCCCACGGTATGATATCATCCTTGTGGAGACATTGAACGATGTAACACACCTTGAAGCGTGTAACCGAACTGAGAGGGTTTTCCACACCTTGTTGGGGTTTGGCACAACGTTATTTTACGTCTCCACAAGGGTTCACCATTTATTTACGCCCACATCGTGCCAGTGGGGGGGGGGGGGGGGTCCCGGCCACCTGTGTACTCGTACTTCATTTACACGGTTGACAAATACCTATCAGGGATCACTGGGTGGATCACTGCTCAACTCAGGGTCAGCACTGTTGTACTCCCTGAGTGAGATGACCACCCTAGCCGACACGAGTAAAAGACGTGAACATTATTACCAGAAGAAAGAACAGGCAGAACCCGAGCAGAGCCCTGTCAGAGAGACCCTGCTGGAAAAAGAGAAAGACTGCCATGGCTGCTGTGAGCGATGTTCCACAGCATCAAGTAGTAACATCCGTTACACCCTAAGATCTGTATCCACCTTAGGGACCCGGGGATGTAGCCCGGATGCCCCCGGACGACCACAGACGGCGCATGTCTCGTGTTTTGGGCCGCTATGCTTAGATCCCCAAAAGGGTTCACACGGTGAATAAACATGGCCTGAAAAGCAGCATTCTGGCTGTGCCTCCGGTGGGTGGGTGAGTGTTGGGGGCAGTGGGTCCCGTTCTCGTATTGCTCTTTCTTGTGTTGTACTTTATCGGTGTTTTTTCTTACCAAACCTTTTTTTACTGCTGTTGTTGTGCTATTCGAGTACCTTATCGGTGGGGTTTTTACTATACCTGGGATAGTTTCGCGGCTGTTGCGTTGTACCTTATCGATGTTTCTAACAACACCTCTTTATGTCTATTGTGTTGTGCTGTACCTTATCGGTTTTATTAACAACTCATTTTCACCGCTGTTGTACTTGTATAGTGGTATACCTTATCGGCGTTTTTTAACAGTCCCTTTCCATCGCTGTTGAGCTGCATATACCTTGTTGGTGTTTTTGACAATCCCTTTTCAACGCTGTTGTGCTTTATATACCTTGCTCACCGGTCTCCAACCATCCACACCTCAGACAGATAATCGATTCCTACTTTATGATCTAGATCTTTCAAGACAGGTATATCCCTGATCTGTATGATCTGTATGGCCTATATGATCTGTATGATCTATATGATCTGTATGATCTATATGATCTGTATGATCTGTATGATCTAGCTCATGTTGCCGGGTGGGAGCCGTATAACCTGAATGATCTACAGTAGGATAAGTTCCCTGGATAGGATCTGTACCATACAGATCCTGCACAAAAAGCCCTAACGGCAGGTTAGGATTTACGGTAGATAATCTACGTACCGTATGGATCGTGACTTTTCCGACGTGTGCAACAAAATCCCTTTTCGCCGCTGTTGTGCTGTACCCTGTGGGTGTACGTGTGCGCCCAGCTGTCAAGAGTCTCCTATCTATGCCGGCTGAGGCTCACGGCTTATTGTGGTGCCAATGTCGAGCATAGATAGGCTCTTAAAGGTTAGCGCATACGGTTTAGAGTGACGTTATTCATTGAGCACAAATGCTTGGATGTAATTTATTAAAAATTTGGTTGAAAAAATCGGCCTGAAATTCTTAACTCCCAGATTATCTACGTACACATGTCGCGTACTGCTGTATACATACCTTATCGGTGTTCAGCAAGGCCCGGCTCTCGCACTGGTGTTTCCTCTGCGTAAACACGGAGTTCCTTTCCGCCGACCAGGTCTTGCCGCTCCCAGCTGCCACCGGTTCGCCGCAGTCGTCGAATTCGTCCTGCCAATGTTTTTTTCAATTATTGAGTTTCCCATTCGACAATTGTGCAGGTACTGTAGCATGAGCTTCGACATTGATCACTCAGGAACACTCCCCCCGAAAGAAAAAAACAAGGGAAACCAAAAACGGAAAAGGAAAACCTATTGTCCTGCAGTAGACTATTGTACTGCAGTAGCCTATTGGGCGGCGGTAGCCTATTGGACTAGAGTAAGCATATTGGACTACAGTAGACTATCGGGCTGCAGTAGCTTCAACGTTGATCACTCATAAAACATCCCCCCCGAAGGAAGAAAGCCAAGGGAAAACCAAAACTATTATCGTCTGTTGCCGCCGTCATTCGCTTGTGCGGGGGTTTATTACATCACATAATAATGCCGACCATCTTCTGGGCTTTGTTTGACCCGTGCGCTATTAACCAATCCAACTATTTCCCCCCACCAACTCAATAAAATGTATTCGACTCGTGCGCTATTCATCGATCCAAATATTTCCCCCCAACAGCTCAATAATACACCCTGCGCAAATTGCCCCAAGTGTTTTATACCCCACATTAAGTCCCAATTGTTTTATAATCTACTCTAATTCCGACTGTTTTGTCCTTAAAACGAGAGTGGGCTGGCAAAAAAGTCAATACTCGTGTAATACGTACGAGTATACCGTACGAGTACACCTGGTAAGCGTCCCTGAGAAAGTCAGAAATCGCAATCTGAGGCGTATGCATCGCAGTTTTCGACAAAACAAACATGGTCTAAAACAACANACCCGAAACTGCAGCTTCAATACCAGACTTGCAGCATGTCATCTCCGAACAACAACAAAAAGATGATTCACACAAAGCTCAAGTCATTAGTTATCTACGTAGATTCACCCACTCCGCTCATAGATAAGGCTGTGGGTTGTCGCCGCCGGCTACGTATAGAGTAGTTGACTCGACGTGTGTGCTTTCTTGATGATAACGACGACGGTAATTTTGGAGTGTGTGCGTATTTTCTTGGAGCAACTATTTTTGCTCTCTGTGACGACGGTGCCGTCCGCGTTGATTGCGTTGATTGTTGATTGCCATCGAGTCAGCGCCCTGGGTGAAGAGTCTCCGCCTGGTCGCAGAGCAGAGAGGCCTCATTAATCCCAAAATATGTACGATCATATATATATACCAAGTATATTACTATACATTAAAAAGGTTCCTTATATTTAGGGACAGAGTGGCTCGAGTTAAAGCGACGATGACATGCTACGTACTGGAGTAAATTAGTTAGTTGGTTCAGTAAAATGGCCGTGACTTCCAGCCAACACCCCCCCCTCTATTACTCGTAGCAGAGGTCTACTCACCTCTCCGCAAACAGGAGAACCCTGTGGCTCGATTATTTAGTTGGCTTAGAAAACTGGCCGTGACTTCCAGCCAACACCCCCCCGCGCTAGTAGCAGAGGTCTACTCACCTCTCCGCACACAGGAGAACCCGGTGGCTCCGGCTCGGGGGGTGATATGCCCAGCTCTTCAAGTGGGGCGGGCTCCGCGGGAGGGGGGTACGGGCCCGGGTGCTCCGGCGCGTACCACATACGGTCGGTGCTGGCGTAGTGGTGGTAGTACCGCCCGTCCATTCCCTGCGCGTTTATGGAAAGGCCGATGAAACGGAGACGATCTCGTATCTGTATGAGCATGTTCACGAATGCCTCACAGGAAAACCCGTGGGAGCATTCTCTAAAGCAGAGGGCCATGGAAGTTGCGTGTTCGTTCTGCACGTATATATGTACCAGGTATATAATGGGTAACGCCAACGCAAAACATGCTGAAACGCAACGTGGGCCCATATATACGCGCCCCCTCCCCCCCCCCCCCCCCCCCCCCCTACCTATACGTAGTTCGTTACAACGTGGGCTCTCACATACCCCCCCCCCATATGGGATGGGTTGGTGTCGGTTGGCGGCGACGCTGTGAAACACGCCTCTCACTGCGCGAGCTAGACAACCAGGGTACCGTTTAATTTGTTTCGGGCGGTCGCCAAGGCTGGCGGTCGAGTTAGATCAGTTGTGTGGGATGGAGAACCTTTACTCCGCACAAGGGGAATTGTCGTATCACGTGGTGTGTACCTGGTACGACACCCACGAGGCAGACACATAGTAGTACCCATTGCTGTCTCTGGAATTGGCCACAACATAAATCAAATCTATTCATTGGAGGCTGTAGTCCATGTGTAAGTCCGCCTCACAGGCGGTTCTTAACAGGATGCAGCTCACCCTCCATGCGACTCGCCCAATACCTCGCGGTGCTTCGCGCTTGGTGCAAGCAATGTCTGCCTGGTTGGTGACAACCCAATGTGCTCTGTCCCGTAGGGAAGCGAGGGTCTATGGTCATACGACTACGGCCGTGCACGACATGAGTACACCCCCCCCCTCCGTCTCGAAAGGGATGCGTGGTCAATGGTCACATGACTAAGCAAAGACAAATGACCCCCCCCCCCCCCCCCCCCGCCGCAGCCGCCCGCTCGCCCTTAGGTACCCGCCGGAGGCAGCACAAACGACCTCAACCATTGTTGGTTTTCTCTCAGACTTCAAACCCCAAAAGAAGCACACCAATAAAAAAACAAAACAAAAAAGCTCGTCGCAAAAACAGACCTTCACGTGCCCAAGGTTTCCGCGGCATACCGAGCACCCCGGGATGTGCTGGAACCGGTCCAAACGTATTTTGTCTTCATCTCTTGGCCCATGCTTCTCCGGGATATCGCCCGCCGCGAACACGGTAGCAGCCTCTCCGCGGCGGCTTTCCGCGAGTTCGTGGGGCGCCGGTGTGAACACGAAGTGCGTGGTAGGGGAGGTAGGTTCCAGGATTATGGTCTCCTTTGTGCAGGGCTCTCCGGTCTTTCCCGGGTCCTGCCAGTTTTTGATTGGTCGAACATACGGGCGGGAGGTTAGGTTTGGAAATGTACCGCGTCGATGTTCTACGCATATATTGCGGTCAAGTTTTCCAAACATGTTGCGCCGGTGTTTCACGTGTTGATGAGCTTTCAAGGTTGATCATTCATAAATATGCATTGCCTTAAATGAAACGAAAAGTAAGGGAAACGAAACGAGGATACCATTTTAACTACAGTAGACTATAGTAATACAGTAGAATATTGGACCACAGTAGCCTATTGGACTACCGTAGTTTCAACATTGATCACTCAGAAACACTCCCTCCCCGAAAGAAGAAAACAAAGGAAACAAAAAAAAGAAAGAAAACATGCGCACGAAGCCTTACTCCCTTTTGTGCCTACTGCTCAACCTGTGTGTACCTCGATTGTGGTTTGCCGACAGTACGTATCGATATATGTTATTATGGCACACTTGTGTTTGATATTATTGCAGTATCTATCGATATGTGTTACTATGGCATACGTGTGTCAATTATTGATGTTTTTAACATCCGACAATGTGCACGGCATGATTTTCAACGCTCATCACTCATAAATCATTAATTTCCCCTAAAGGGAAATAGAAATGTTCGCTGATCGGCTAGATGATCTGTTAACTCGCTGGTTAGGCGCTGGAAAAAAGACAGGGGTACAAAAAAACTGGTGTCGCAGTCCATACAGCTAGGTCCGAATTATCATAACCCGCACTTTGTTTTTCGCCATCGCTTTTGCTTTCCAGCTCAACTCCTGATTTGCATGCAGGAAAGAAGATGTACGCCATTCCATGTATATACAACTCTCTCTTTACCATCGCGTGCCTCCGCGACAGTCTAGCCTTGTACACCTGCATCAAGGCGGGAAATATATCAGCACATGGAAGGCATTCTACAATATATCGTACGACTTTACACTACCTTAATACTTTGGCAGCTGAAAGAAGAAACGGTTCCGGAGCAAAACAAAATCCCGCATATTTTTATCGTAAAAACAAAACAACGCTCTCCGGACGTAGGGACTAATATACACACCCTATACACGACCTGCAATCGACAAACCTTGCAAAACTGGAAGAGTAGCGGAGGCTTCCAGGGCTGCAAGCTGTTCGGGTAAGCGCTTCTTCTGGACCCTTTCGAGCCGCCGGCGCCTGAGGCTCCGCCTGAAGTTCCGCCGGTCGCCGCCGTCAAGTGGAGCACGCCCGGGCTTGTGGCAGGACGGGCCGTGAGCGGCGGGGAGTAGCAGCCTTGGCTTCCTTGTTGGCTCAAGAAACCCTCTTCGTCATTGTTGTTGCCGGACGCGGGGTTGGTGTTCTCCTCGTGTCGCGTGAACCGGTAGACTCTTGGGGTGTTGGTCGTGTTTGTTCGAAAACAGGCAAAGGGTGCGGATGGGGGGGGGGGGGGGGGGTGGTACTCCAGTATGTGCAACGGCCGTATCAAATGACCATAGACCCTCTGCATCCCTACAATGCCAGGAACGGAGCGCTTGGGTATTTCTACCACCAAGCAGACATTAGCTGTGCACCAACGCGAAACGGACCGTGAGTATTGGCGAGTCGCATTGAATGGTGAGCTGCATCCGCTAAACCGCCTCTGAGCGCGGACTTTGCATATGACGACAGCCTTCATAGAGTTTAATCTAATTTCTGGTGTGTCACTTCCGGGACAGCAATGGGTTTTTACATAATGTAACTGCAACTCGCGGAACGCCTTACCATAAATTACATAAGTGAACGGACCATTCCCCTTGTGCGGAACAAGTTCTCCACCCGCAACAAATGATCTACTCGACCGCCAGCTTTGGTGACACGCCCAAAACAAAATAACAAAAAAAACGGCACGCACGGTGTCTAGCTCACCAGCGATGGCGTGTTTACAGCGTCGTTGCCAACCGACGCCAACCCAACCTATAAATATATCATATATTTATAGGGGGGGGGGGGGGGGCAACTCATTTGTCTTTGCCTAGTCATTGACCATTGACCACGCATCCCTTTGAGACGGAGCACCGTCCTACCCTAATAGAGACACCTCCAACACTGGCAGCTCAAATACGATATGTTTCCATATATTACAAAGAAACATTTGCTAATCATTATCCCGCATTCCTGCTTCGCCGCCTGTGCCACCATCTATCCCTAAGATAAGCGAATCGTTATTCATCGCTACTAAATTTAGTGTACCAAAACTGCTCCATGTCACACTCGTCTATTTTCCCATCTCCCTCCCTCTAGCACAATCCTTTCCTCCTTGTACCTTTCACATTCTCCTCCCACCATGTGAATTCTACTCCTAATTGCTTTGCACACTGGGCACATCTGTGCTATCTATTTTCTCCTCCTACCGCTAACTTGTATGCCTCCTTCTTCTTTCTGGCCAGTCCAGTCCCTACAACGAAATCGCAGTTTCAGCGTTTTTACGCGAAAAGTTGCCATTGGCCGTGCAGAATACCATTTATCATTCCTATTTCCATTCTCCCCGAAACCCCCCGTATATTCTAGTGATTCCTTCCCCCTTCCACCTTCTTCTCCAAGCGCTAGCCTTCCCTTCTTCTGTCCTTTCTTTTAACTTCTGTCCTTGTAAATCGCGCTAAAATTTTCTATGGGCGCCGAACATCTCTTTTTGGTTTCCTATATCCTTCCAATACTTCTCGACAAACACAAACACCAACCTATCAATCCAGCTCCCCCCTTTGGGCGTACTTTCTCCCATATCAGCTTTATCCAATAGGCTGCATACCTCTTATTTGGCAATTCTACTGTTGTCATTGCCATTATCAAACTACGCACGTCTCTATTTTCTAAGTGGGTACATCCCAGTTCTGCTCTCAATACTGGTAATTACTCGTCGTACGTGACCATCCTAGTACTTGTTAGCTGCTGTCATCTGTAGCTGTTTCCAGCTGTTTTACGAGCTTCGCGTTCCCTTCCATACTTCTCCGCATATTCTTTTTTTTTAAAAAAAGCTTTTGGTACATATCACATCATTCAGTCACACAGATCTTAATTCTAGTGTCAAGCGGTGCGAGTCTGTCAGGACTGATTCCAATCTTGCCTACATGTGCCGTACCCATTGCCTATATTTATTTATGTCAATCCAAGAGCAAATCTTTTGAGTATCTCTAAACGCCAAGGTACTATACTGGTCTAGCGATCGGTAAACTTCACTTCTCCACCACTTCACTACAAGTTACCGGAACTCTTCCCTTTCTTCGTTACAGTATCAACTACTGCGCACTTTTACGTTCGCCGTCAAACTTCCCACTTCCTGGGCGTAATCTACTTGCCTTCTCTATTGTTTCTGCAGTCCTCGGGTTTTCCTGATACCAGACGAAATCATCTAGCAAACATCAATCCCGACACCGTATCTTCCCCACGTGAGCTCCCTGCAGCTGCTATCTAACTGCACTATCAATTCATATAAATATATTACCTGAAATAGGTTAGTGATAGCGCACATGCCCTGGCAACTCCCTTAGGATATCAAGCGTACTCTTCGATATTTCCCCGTCGTCAACATACAGCGGATGGGGCGGGGGGGGGGTAATTTACCCTGTGACTAACTGGGTGCGTTTGCCATCCAACGATGTGTAGCGTGAGGTTCAACGTTGACCGCTCACAAACATTTCCCTAAAGAGGAACAAGAAGAACAAACAAGGAAAGCAATGATCGATGGGCTACAAAGCCAGACCATGCCATAAAAATTGGACAAAAAATGGCAAAGGGGTGACTATAAATAAATGGAATTAAACATGAAGGTAGAGTTGAAAATCAGGGGATTTGGGGGGGCTTTTAAATTAATTTATTCGACAAGAGCCTAGCAGATTGAAAAACACTGTGAAAATAACTTCAGCAGCTTTAGAATACATTTGTCGGGGCGAGAACCCAGCAAGCTGAAAAAACAAACACAATGAAAAATAATTTCAGCATTTTTCCAGAGTCTCTCACCTGTCAAGGATGACTCGGCGCGTTCGGAGGCATGAAAATCCGGGCTCGAACACCACGGACGGGGGCCCTCCTCCTCCCCAATCGCTACCGTTTACCCCCAGCGGTCTCATGGCAACCTTCCCGTCCGAGTGCATCGGTGCCGTGGACGGTCTCGTCGCCCCGACCGTGGAAACGACACTACTACTAGTCGCCGTACCAGTGCTGTGTCCGTGATTTTCGTGTACCCCGCTACCGCCACCGCCTGCGAGTAGCGTTGTCGTCGTCGTCATGTTTTTCTCCTGCCCGTTCATCCACTCCGATTCAGACGGTCGGCCGTTCGTTTCGGCTCCCGCTGGTGTGTGTGCGGGGGCGTTTGTTTTTTGTGCAAGGTCGTTGATGCTGCTGCTGCCGTCGTCGGATGAAGGGTTGGTTTTGCTCCCGAAGGGAGGGTGTTGTCTGCGTGTGCCGTAGGAAGGGAGGGAGGGAGGGAGGGAGGAAGGAAGGAAGGAAGCGAGTTAGTTTTCGCGATATTCCTCGAAGATATTGCGCGGGTTGGCGATGTCAGCTAACAACAACACATCGTGCACGTTCGCCACACAATTAAAAACATACGCGTGTGTTGAAACTATCGCGCATTGCTCTGAGGTGATACTTTTGTTTCCGATATCCTCAAACCTTATTCTGGCGCGCGTTGGCAATGTCAATCAACAATACACCCATGTATTTTGTGGATATCAGGGCCCCTTCCCCAAGATAGTACCGCCTCATTTACCTAGATAGTTAAAGGTCACACACAACCAAGGTCTGCCACACCGTTTCCTTGTAGACAACAAAAGCCGCCGTGTGTGTTAAAAAAAAAAACTGATCAGCCTCGCTTACCTTTTCTTCGTACTGCGCTGATTGAGTCGAGGCTTGGTCCTGACCCTCCTCTTGCCCGACGCCGCCGAGGAACCATGACGCGGTGCACCGCCGCTACTACCCCCATGGTTCTGGAGGGTCGACAAAGTGACTACCCTGGACTGCCATCTCAGCGGAACGCTCGACGTTACGACAGGTCTCTTCAGGGATGCTGCATGCGCTAGCGTTTCCCCGGCTGGTAGAGAAAATTCACTCTCACCACCGTCGTCCTTGCTGAGCGCGGAAGCCGCCAAATTATTGGCGCTAGTTCTGCCACCGCAACCGACTGCGTCAATTGTCTTCTTGCCCACTACCGCGTGGCAAGCGCTTTTTCCGTTTTTGTGTGCGGCGACGGCCGGTGGTGGTGACTCCCGGCCTGCTCTGTCTCCGTTTCGCTCTGGTCGTGTTTCGCCCAAGGTATCCGAACCTCTCTGGGGTGGACTATGCAATGCTGCAGTTAGACTTGTCAGAGCCGTGGGTGCACTCCCCTCCCCATCTTCGCCCGCGATCGCCTGGTGATGCTGCTGCTCCGCTTCGTCGGCAAGGTTCGCCCTCTCCCCCCACAGAGCGGAGGGCGTCATGCGCAGGCGTTGCTGCATGTCGATCAGATCGACGGGGTCTGCCTTTTTGTTGCTGTCGCCTCCTCCCGACAAATTGGTGGTAGGGTGCTGTTTTCGATCGTCACTGGCGGTGGCGACGGTGGCAGTGCTGCCACCGGGTGAATGACTG
>MEHQ01000559.1:0-22905 GCA_008828725.1 Saccharina japonica
ACATATCACTATTTTAAATGCTGCACAGATGCTCCGAGTATACTCGATACTCCGAGTATCGAGGATTTTTCGTACTGCGAGTACTGAGAGTATTAGAGTACTGGTGGCCTAATTACTCGGAGTACTTGAAGTATGATGCTGAAGGCCCAAATACTCCGAGTACTTGGAGTATGAGCAGTACTTGTACTCGAGTACAAGCAGTACTATTAATAGGAGTAAAAACATCTAAATTACTCGCAGTACTCCGAGTATCGAGAGTATTGATCACCGAAATACTGCGAGTACACAAAGGACCTGAAGTTTTTTTTCTCTAAAATACTCTTAATTATACTTCCAGGTACTTGCCAGGTATTGTGGATTTTCAAATGCTATAAACGCCAGTCACATGCTTCCAGAACCTGGGAGGAATGGCGGCCGAGTCTTTAATATGATGCAAATAATTAGATGCTCCTAACGTACTTTACGCTCCGAGTATACTCCGAGTATCGAGTACATTTCGTACTCCGAGTACTTACGAGAGTATTAGAGTACTAGCGGCCTGAATACTCGGAGTACAAGGAGTACCCACAGTATCGGACCCCGAAATACTCCGAGTACAAGCAGTGTCGAGAGTGTTCATACCCGAAATACTCCGAGTACGAGCAGTATCCCGGAGTATCGAACCCCGATATACTCCGAGTACACGAAGCACCTGAAGTATTTTATCTCCAATACTCCTTACTTTACTCCAAGGTACTCGGAGCATCTGCCAACGTACTCGGAGCATCTGTGAAATGCTGCTTGCTGTAAATGCCAGGATGCCCAAGGGCGCACAAAAAAAAAACCCGAGACCCATACCCTCCCTCCTCCCCCCCCTCAGCCGGCCCTAAATGCAAAAAAAAAATGCTCAAATTAAACACTCGTTTCGAAGCCATATTGACGTCGAAATGGGTACTAAACACTCATTTCGAAGCCGTATTGAGATCAGTTGATTAACAAGACGCGTTCTCGAAACGATACGCCTGGGCCGTACGCGTGTTGTTTGTGTGTGTTTCATGGATAAATCGTTGGGTCATATATATATATTATGCCGTTGCAGCCTGAATATGTACCACATTTCACTATGCCGCCAACAACTCTTGCGCCGGGATCCTCCCCTCTTGAATCGGGATGTTTCGGGGGACAACCGAGACGGAGGTGTCTGTGTGCGTGTGTGCGCCCGGTTGTTCGAAAGGTGGGAGTAGTGTTGGTAAGCAACTAAATAAAGGGGTTGCTTTGATTATTGCTTATTTGATAAAACAGTTGCTTGATTAAGCAACTTTTAGTAGCTTATTTCTTTGTATGGCGTTTAGTGTATTCATACTAAAACCTACATATATATAATTATACGGAATTTCAGTATCGCCATACTAGAACCCATACGAATATGTCGACACTAAAACACATACATACCCATTTTGTTTGTATAGAGTTTACTAAGGGCATTCTAAAACCCATACACTTATTCTGTATGGCGTTTAGTATGCTATGTTAAACTCCATATAGCTACTCGTAAAATAAGCAAATGAGCACGATATTATGGTTGCTTTGATTATGCTTATAATAAGCAAGCCAATAATACTTGATTAAGCATGCTCATTTTAGTTTCTTACCAACACTAGGTGGGAGGCGCTCGTCGTGCGTTGTGCGTCGCGCCCATTCTCGCCGCGTTTTCGACGGTTTCAAGAAACAGTCTCGCCGCGTTTTGGTTCGAACGTACCGCAGCCGGCAGCTCCTCTAGTTTCCAAAGCATGAAAACAGAGGCTCGTATAAAATAGGTGCACTGAGCTCGAGCCACCTGCATCACCTTACGATATATATGGACTTGCATGGACTGCTAGATTTGGATCAGGTTGCATCAGTCAAATGGATCAGGCAAGTCAGCTTTTATTCGCAATACACAGAGTACTCATAACTCAAAAGCAGATCAAGAAGACTTGCCGCTCTAAATGATGGAGTGGCTATGCCCAGTCAAATCAAGTATAATAGTTTCGTCCCCAGTCCCCAGTCTAAGATCATGTCACTTGTTGTGTATAGGAATTAGTGTTGAGTCGTGGTTTATATAGGATTTAGTGAAGGTCCCCCCCCCCCCCCCCCTCAGCAGGCCCTAAACTCGTACAAAAATTGGAGTGTGGGTCTCGGGGAATTTTTTTTGTGCGCCCTTGGGATACCAGGTGAAAAAACACAACTCTTGTACTTATGGTGTCGGTTTCGTGCGATGAAAAACAGCGGGCAAGCGCCAAAAAGGCATATATCCCAGGAAATACCCGTCAACTCAAGGCATACTTACCTGGCGGGGGCTTGCCAGTGGTCAAGATGACTGGTGACCCCAGGGGGAGCAGGCTCTTGCACTGGGCTAGACCCTGGAGTGCTGTAATCCCTGGAGAATATTCCTTCGGGGGTATCTCTACCGCATAATTTTTTTCCGGGGAGGTGTCGCTTGCGGCCCTCCCAACATCCTACCCTCACCTCATCAACAACAAACACACACAACCCAACACCAAACATCCCAACATATCATCAGCTGAACGCCAAACATCCCAACATCCACCCTCACCTATTCAACAACGAAAACAGCACAACACCCAGCAACACCACCAAACTTTAACATTCCAACGTAACCCACACGCAAGCGCGCACTCCACTAATATTCCAAAAGCCCGACACACGGCATAGTAGTGCAGATCGCCCCCCCCCCCCCTCCTTCCTCCCACACCAGAATTAAATCATTCATTGGAGGTGTGTTCATAGTATGCAAGTCCGCCTCACAGGCGGCTCTTAGCAGGATGCAGCTCACCCTCCATGCGACTCGCCCAATACCTCACGACGCTTCGTGCTTGGTGCAAGCAATGTCTGCCTGTGTTGTGGTCGGTGAAAACCCGACGTCCAAACGTAACCCAACACATCCAGCAGACTCTGAGGCCCGCCTCCCAACACATCCATCCACCTGCACCCCATCAGCAGCAATACACCTCCCCAACACGAAACATCCACACCTCGGATAATGTAACAGCACTAAACGTTCCACGTCAATGTTAGGGCTCGGCGGGTTTTGTTTTCAACATTGCGTTACTACGTTACTACCTGATTTATAGATGTTGTAGTGGTAACATATTAGTGTTATTGCGTTATATACGATAGTGGCGGGTGGTGGCGTAACACAAGGTTATCGTGTTATAATAGCTAGATTCCGGACTGGCAGCAGTATAGTGTTACTTTTTGTTATAGTCTGTGGCTCATTGCGAGTAACTTAACGTTATTATGTTAGCCGAAATGCTAATTATCGTGACACAGGTTTTGGGGGATACCATATTACCCTTCCCTGCCGGGGATATTGTTGTAGTTTTCCCCGCTTGCGAGAGGGTATATTAAAATCCAGTAAGCAATGGGACATTACGTTACTCCGCAACCTCTCGCTTTAAGTGTACCACTGGTAACACATGTTAAGCACCCAAGAGTCCAAAACGGTAATATAGCAACAACAGTATGTTACAGCAATGACAGGTCCAACCGTCACCCTATTAATAGTGACACATGTTATGTACCGAAGCGACCAAAACGGTAACATAGCAACATTGTGTTGAAGTAATGACAGATCCAACCGTAACGTATTAATAGTAACGTAGTGTTACGTCCAGTTGTCATTTATGGCAACGTGCTAACGTAACGTTACAGTTAAATCGTCAATGCGAGTGACATGCTAACGTAATGTTACACACCCCTCGGCATTTATGTAACATCCTAACATAGTGTTACATCGCGACCAGCTCCGAAGGTAAATGACCTACCTTACGTTAAATGTCACATTATCCGACCTAAGAAAAACTAAGGGGGGCTCGAATAATTTTCGAATATCAAAATGTTACGTGTAATGGGATAACACGATAATCGCTATTAACGGTCTGTTAGGGCGTGATGCCTAACACTACCCTGAACCCCAACATAATGTTAGTTTTTTTTTGCCTAGAGCCTCCTACATCGTAATAGTATGTTAAGAGATTAGCGAATTGGTGGATTGTGATCACAGTTCATGTTAGGATCTAGATCTTCGTAGGGATTGTATCTGTGATCTGCCGTGATTGACATATAATGTGCACGGTCTAGATATTGGTCCAGATAATGTTTTTTGTCGGGTGGGATCATATGTGCGGCGATCACGCGGGCGCCGCCGGCTAAGCGTGGCTTATGCCGTACCCCCGGTGGCATCTGCGGCTGGGGGGATGATTACCATAATACCAAGAGTACAAGCGTACCAGTAAATTATTCTATCCACCATACAGGCGGGCCGCGTCCCGCGCGCGCGACGGGGGGCGGGGGGGGGGGGGGGGGGGGGGGGGGGGGGGGGGGCGTACTTATTTCTTGCTTGCCTTACGAGTAGTCATTTTACTATTGACCACGCATCCCTTTCGAGACGGAGCACCGTTCCTACTCCTAATAGAGACACCTCCAACATTTGGGCGCTTATTACGTTGCTTCCATATATTACAAAGAAACCTTTTGCTAATCTTATCCCCTCCCTGTTTCGCCGCCTGTGGCCACCATCTATCTCCTAAGATAGCGATCGTTTTCTCGCTACTATCTAGTGTACCAAACTTCTCCATGTCACATTCGTCTATTTTTCTCATCTCTTCCTCTAACACACCCCTTTCCTCCTTGTACCTTTCACATTCTCCCACTATGTGAATTCTACTCTCTATGGCTTGGGGGGAGGGGGTACTCATGTCGTGTATGGCCGTAGTCGTATGACCGTAGACCCGGAGGGGCGTACTCGTTTGTTGCTTGCCTTAGTAACTTGAGCATGGACCACGCATCCCTCTCGAGACGAGGCACCGTTCCTACTCCTAATATATAGACACGCAACAACATTTGGGCGCTCATTGCTTTCCATGCATTACACATACATACGTAGACTTGTTTTGCGAATCGTATGCCCTTCCTGGTTTCGCCGCCGTCTGTGGCCTCCATCTGTATCTCCTGAAATAAATGGCGATCGTTATCTCGCTACTATCTACGAGCGTACCGAACTTCTGCCATGTCACATTATAGTTCGTCTATTTTCCTCGTATCCTCCTCTCTATCAGGGCGATTACTGCCAAACCAAGAAACCCAAACAATGCATGCTACGGTAGACGTGCACCATGTATTTTCTGAGGGTTTTGGTCACTTGAGGAACTATATACCTCACCCCAGAAAAAAAAAAAACAGATTTTGGAGGAAAACAAAAGTTCTATCATATTATACCCGATGGACGATCTCCCATGGCCTAACTAAAAAAAAATTTCCATCCCATTTATTATCTTTGCACTTCTGTCTTTCTCCCTCCCTAGTCGTAACTCAGATCCGGGGTCACAACGTAGGCTCCTCTCCCTCCTCCCCCACTACGGTTCTTGCCTTGATTTTTATCGCGCAGAGGGTTCAGCCTTCCCAACGCTCGTCGATCTTCATCGAATTTTGCTAACTCACGCTCTCGCCCTTTCCGCTAGTCAAGTTTTTTTGTTTGCGAGAAAAAGTCCCTACGAGCATGCACTCGGGGGGGGGGGCTCGAACTCACGATCTTGACGCTAGCAAGCTTCGTGGTTACCTGCTAGCCCGCCGGGGCGACCGGCTGTGCAATGTAAAATATTTTTAGACAAGGAGAGTGAAAGAACCGACGGTTTTTGGCTTAATAATAAGGATCTCGATCATTCAGAAAAAAAAAACTGCCAAAAATTGCTATGATACGTTCTTCTATCGTAGCACGGGTCAAACGTAGTGTAGTATCACACACACGTGTTAATTGTTGCTGCTATCTCACTTACGCCTATAGATGCGGCTTTGGTGCTTGCGTCGTCTCCTCTCACGGACGGGCCTTTTGCCGATATTTTCCCCCCTACCATACCCTCCTCCTCCTTCCAGGGTCCCGGCAGCCGCAAGCCTTCCAAAGAGCAGAGGGATGTGTCCGCTTCGCTGGTGGAGGCGATGACTGTTCGGGACGCTGGGGCTGGGATAGGGGGCTTCCGTGAGGGGTTGGTGCTCGATCCCGTTCGGCAGGGCGTCAACGGGTGCGCGCCGCCGTATACGTATATAGCTTGTTTTGTTTTTTTCATCCCTGCCATTCGGCAATGTGTATGACAAGTTTCAGCGCTGATCACTCATACGTAGCTTTAGTTGTTTTCATTATTTTTTGGTTTTCAGTTTTGATGTTTTTTTGTTATGATGGGGGTATGATTGTGATTATGATTATTGTGCTTGTGATTATTGTGATTGTCACCCCGTGATTGTGACTGTGATTGTGATTGTGACTGTGATTATGATTTTATGATTATGATTATGATTATGATTATGATTATGATTATGATTATGATTATGATTATGATTATGATTATGATTATGATTATGATTATGATTATGATTATGATTATGATTATGATTATGATTATGATTATGATTATGATTATGATTATGATTATGATTACATGGACCTCCATCGTAAAACGCGTCGACACCACCTTCATGCACACTAACGTAGCCCACGGGGGTCAACCACACTCGGCGGTCCTCGATTTTTTACGCCTGCACACATCAGACAGGCCACGATCTACTGTAGATAATGTAGATCTTACAGTTGCCGGTGGCATGTTTCTCACCCCCCCACACCTTGCTCCGTCTCGAAAGGCTCGAAAGGGATGCGTGGTCAATGGCCAAATGACTGAGGCAAGCAACAAATGAGTACCCCCCACACCCACCCACGAGGCAGTTACATAGTACTCCTATTGCTGTCTCTGGAAGTGGCCACACCGGAAATTAAAATAACTCATTGAAGCTGTCATCCATATGCAAGTCCGCCTCACAAGCGGTTCTTAGTAGGATGCAGCTCACCCTTCATGCGACTCGCCGAACACATCACGACGCTTAGCGCTTGGTGCTAGCAATGTCTGCCTGGTCGGTGAAAACCCGACATGCTCCGTCCCGGCGTTGTAGGGATGCGAGGGTCTATGGTCATACAACTACGGCCATGCATGAATATCGAGTACACCTCCCCTCCCCCCCAATTTCGGGGTACCCGGTAGAAGCATGCTATTAATAGTTGTCTCTACGTATACCAGACGGGTATACATGTATAATCACCGAGTACATCTCGTACTCTCAACACAAGCAATGTCTGCCTGGTTGGTGAAAACCCAACGCGCTCCGTCCCGGCATTGTAGGGATGCGAGGGTCTATGGTCATATGACTACGGCCGTGCACAACATGAGTACACCCCCCCCCCACTGCTGTTTTTTTTCTTTGCTGTGGTTTTTTTGTGGGTTGTTTGTTTGGCAGGGCTAAGGTGGCGCGTGCCATCAACCCGGACTGCGAGTTGCCGGAACTGCACCCTTCGGTAAAGGTGGGGACCCGCCGCGATCTCTCTCTATATATACGAAGTATATGCATATCGGAGTTTTTTTTTTTCTCTCTAACAATTTCTTAATCTAACAGTGTCAAGAGTCTGAACAATATCGGACTCAGACGATATCATAATACATTAAAGTGGTACTTCGAAGTATAGCAATATCGGACTCTAATAATGTCATAATCTGACAATATCGGACTCCAACAATTGTCACAATCTAACAATGTCGGGCTCTAACAATGTCACAATCTTACAATAATATCGGACTCTTTACGAATATCGGGATGTTGTCCCCTACGGCTGCGCCCCCTTCGTTTTGTTGGGCCGGTTTTGTCATTTTTGAATGCGCTCTCTGTTCGTGTATTATACTTCGTTTTATCGCGCCCATTTCCTCCCTTGCTCCTCCGCGCCTGCACGTCTTTTCCCTTCACTGCTACCTAACTGTTGTCCCTGCCTCGCGTTTTGCGCTTCCGGTTTTCGTACGCTCGAGCAGGCTGCTCTGTCGCCGGAGCCTGAGCTCGTGAAGGCGGCCACATCCGTATGGGAGGTATGATTCACACAAAAAAAAATTACAAACGTTTACCCTGCCGACTAGTGCCACCGGCTTCACTAGGAAAACCATAGTGTCAGGATTGGTGAGGGAGCACGTACACTAAACCAAAATGCCGCAACAGGGGAGAGGGGATACTAAAAAATAACGCTGCAACAGTGGATGGGGAATCCAATAACATTAGCGTTCATCTGCGTGCAGTATGCCCATGACCTCGACTATCATGCCACTGGCCTCACTAGGAAAACCGTAATGTCAGAAATTGTGAGGGGACGCGTACTCTAAAATCGAAACGCCGCAAAAGGGGAGAGGGGGTACGATAGTATTTACCGACAATAACGCCACAGCAGAGGAGGGGGGGGGGTACCATAACATTAGCGTTCATCTGCGTACAGTATGCCCATGACCACGACGACGATGCCACTGACCTCACTAGGAAAACCATAATGTCAGGAATAGTGAGGGGACACGTCCACAAAACTAAAACGCCGCAACAGGGGAGACGGGGTACCATAACATTTAACGGCAATAACGCCGCAACAGGGGAGGGGGGGGTACCGTAACATTAACATAAATCTGCGTGCAGTACGCCCATGGCCCCGATGACCATATCACCGGTCTCACTAGAAATACCATATTGCTAGATATGATGAGATGAACAACAATGCCGCAACAGGGAAGAGGGGATACTAAACAATAACGCCACAGCAGGGGAAAGGGGACACCATACCATTAAAAGCCGAAGGCGTACAGTATGTTCATGGCCCCAACTGCCATGCCACCGGCCTCACTAGGAAAACCGTGATATCAGGAATGGTGAAGAGACTTGTACACTGAACAGTACCGCCGCAACAAGGGAGAGGGGGGTGTACCATAACATTTAACGATAGTAACGCCGCAACAGTAGGGGGGGGGGGGGGGGTACCATAACGTTTGCGTTCATCTGGGTACGGTATGCTCATGACCCCGACGATCATACCACTGGCCGTCACACGTACTCTAAACAGTAATTCGGCAACAGGGAAGAGGGGACTCTAAACAATAACGCCGCAACAGGAGAAAGGGGGGTACCATAACATAAACGTGCATCCGCATGTGAGATGGTTATGCTCATGGCCCCTTTTACCTCCTTCCATGTTCCCGACCTCACTATGAGTAGGACTACCAAGAGGCGTTCTACTTCGAGAAGCAGGAGCGAGCGAAGGCGGGCAAGAAACGGGTGACGTACTTCAGCGACCTGACCCTCGCCGAACCAGACACTGCTACTGCTGCTTCTGCTGCTGCTGCTGCCGCCGCGGATAGGTAAGGGGGATAAAACGAGGCCGCCCGCACATACGAATATGTTTTGTGGCCTCGGGTAACATTTGTTTTTACATGCTTTTTCGTTTTTTGTTTTTTTTGCTCAAATGTCGATCCCTCACACGATAGGTAGCCAGTAGATAACGTTGACGAGGAGTATTAGGGAAAACGAGGGGTTTCCACAAGGGACGGAGGCGTAAAGGAGGCGGCTTCAAGGAGGGAAAGTGGGATATTCGTTGGCTCAGAGTGATAGAAGATAGACTACTCGCAGCACTACAGTACGTAAAGGATATTCGTTTTTTTTTGTCGGACTGGAACCTGCACGATGCATTGTCGTTCGTGGAATACGCAGGGAGAAGGAAGGAGCAAAGACAGAAAGTTGAGTAGGTAGAGCTCGTTGACAACCCGGAAGTCGGCACAGAAAGGAGTTCGACTTCGTGCAGGGGGAGAAGATAAAAATCGTAAGGAAATCAAACGAGGGGAAGCTATACTTTTCGTCAGCTTAACTCCGTCGTCGACGGAAAAATGGATGACTGAGGTTGGAAGAGCTTTGGGAAAGACCGGAGAGGCTCGGGTCTTCTTGCCTCTTCCTCAAGCCATGCCCCGTACACGTATGATAGCGGCCTTTTAAACAAGCCGTGGCTACGTGCTATCTATTTTTCTGTATTAAGAGAAGATTAGAAGAGTAGAGCAAGGACAGCGCAGCAGTATGTAGATGTATGTTAAGCCGAAGGTAGGTAAATAAGGGAGTTAGACTTCGCGCATAGGTTTCCTTGATATTTGTTTTGGTTTTCCCTTGGTTATTACTTATTTCCGGGTATTTTTTATGAGTGATCAACGTTTAAGCTACTGCAGTCCAATAGGCTACTGTAGTCCAGTAGTCTACTGCAGTACAATAGGTTCCTTGTTTGGTTTTCCTTAGTGTTCTTGTTCTTTCGGGGGGTGTTTCTGAGTGATCAACGTTAAAGCTGTTCATGAAACATGGCAAACACAATTACACAATAAGGATATTAATGTTTTGTTCCAGGTCCAAGGAACCGTCCTCGAAGAAAGCAAGGCGTGAGGATTCCACCGCCGGGCCCTCAGATGGAGGTGGTGGTGCTGGTGCAGCGGGCGCAGCCGACAGCAAGGTATGATATTGAGAAACGTAAACGTTGTCATACGTGCACCAATAGATCAGTTCAGCAGCGGTGACGGTTAGGATATATATAAATACAGGATACTTATGTATGTACACCAATCAATAATGTTTCAATGGTTAAACTATTACGGGGAACCATATTAAATAGGACCAAATAGTGTTAGTAAAATAGGGCAAATATACAGGTTTTGTGTTTCTGTCGTAAGATCCTATTTATTATGGTCCCCCGTAATGGTGTCAGATCCAAGCAGTACAACTGGGAAACAGCACGGCGGCGCATATTGTTGGCGCTGCATTAAAACAGTATCCATGAATGCCCTGTGGTTCCTGCTACTGTAGTACATACCAGGTATACCAGGTATGTATAATAGATACCTGGTACGATCTACACAGCATACAGGACACCTAACTAATAAGAACACGAGCAAATAAGAAATCAGGGATGATAGTTACAGTAAAAAAATAAATTCGGGCGTCGTTACAGTGAAGTTAGTAGGACGCACCCATTCTCAAATTAAACCCAAAAGGACCAGCTTTTTCCCTGTTTCTTATTATTACGAGTACTCTCGTAAGCAATATACCAGGCATTAGAGGAGGTGTCCTGTACGAACTGATAGGAGTAAGGCCACAATGTCATACGAGTACGAGTATAAGGTACTTTTAATGTACGTCGTTGTGTGCACCACAAAAATATTTTTAGATCATGAGACTCCAGTCTAAAGCCTGGAGAATAAAAACTCTTATTTTGGAGCTGTTTTTTTTTTTCAGAACTTTGGAAAATTAACGTTCCTGGTTTTGCCTGCTGACGAAGAATTTCCAAAATATTTATGGAAAGTATTTCACAAATTATGTACGTAAGGAAATTCTGGGAAAACAGCACTCCGATAATAACAGCCCCCTTAACCCCTTAAGAACCGATCCCACGAATTGGGGGACAAACTACTTGGAATTAGTGTGGGACATGTTTTTCAGTTATGACTGGGTTAAGAACTGGTCCCACGTATTTGGGGACAAACTACTTGAAATTAGTGCGGGATACTTTTTTCAGCTCTGAATGGGTTAAGTCATAAGTCATTTCGTCTCCCTGAATTCAGAAAATAAATAATTACGAAGGGAAAAAAACGTTATAACGTGCGCGGCCACTTATTTGATGGCGTTCGGCTATGTATATACATACATACGTGACGCTACCACTGCTGCTGTGTACTGCTGTCCCCACGTATACACTGTTGTTGTACTCGTAGTACATACATACTGTATTACGTACATATTTTTGGTTTGATTGTTGTTTGGTTGTGTGTGCTACTTGATTGTGTGTTTGTTTTTTGTGTGTTTGTGTTGTTTTACACCGTTCCTCAGGCTCGCCAACAGAGTCGCTTTCTCTCGAAAAAGAAAGCGCAGGTCATCGAAACAGATCAAATGGGCAAAAGCCACACTCGAGTCTGAAAACCATCGCTGCTCTGTCAACTTAAGCATCCTCATCGGAATCGGTGGGTTTGCCTTGTTTTGGATAAACAAAGCGGAGACTGACCTATAGAAATGATTCTTTTGAGTACAGTCATACCACTCATTACACAGGTTTCTGCCCTATCTATAGTCTTGCCTCGAAAAGCTCAGGTTTTAGTCAGCGCAAAACAGTACTACTATGCGTAGTATATGGCGCTTTTTAGTCAATGTTATCTTCCGGCACGGATGTTCATGTATGTTCAGATTTTGTTCACTCGTATACATGATAATTGCACGAGCCCTTGGGTCCTCTTCTCGAAGCCACCCGCTAGTCCCTTCCTCCATGCTTCAGCTGTTGGTGTAAATCTGCTGCTATCAGGCGCACCACCTCAGACGTGCCCGAATAAATTGATGCTGTTCTAATGAGGTACAGGGTTTTGCCACGAAACTGGAAGGATTTTTTTCCCAACGGTAAGCTTTTATTTTCGGCTTAGACTAACGGCGGCCACCACCACCCCGACCCGGAACTGTAACCCTTAACCCTACTCGTAGCCTGACGAGGCCTGCTTGGTTGGTGTGCCAGCTGGTCATTGTGCTTGAAAATGCTCTATTTAGTTTTCTGTCCGGGCACATCTAAAAAATACCGCTTCAAGGGGCAGATCTAATAAAAGCGAGATCTTGAAAAAAACGCTCGCTCCTCGGACAGCTGAGACCATTGATACTCGTATAACACGGAAGAAAGCACACCCCGGTGATAACAATTTTGGGTTTAAAAATATTAGCACCGGGTGTGCCGTTGTAGGGGTGTGTGGTATCTAACGTATCCCCGGTGATAGCAACCACGCATGGTAGCCCCGCAGCTAGGGGGTGTGGTATTGAGGGGGGTGGTAACGTTATTAACGATTGCTAAGGAGTGTGAACAAACCCCGACCAGATTACAGGGGGTGTGCTAACGAGGGGGTGTACTAACGAGGAAGAGTGAACAGACCGCGGCAATATTGCAGGGGGTGTGATAGCAAGGGGTGTGCTAACACATGAGAGGTGCAGGTTTGAAACCAGAGTTTTTTTTCCATTATCACGTATTGCCGGTGACGGTAAGGCACACGTTTGAAACCCGGGGATGACAGCGAAAATCCCCGCCTTGCTGCGATACCGGAAAACGGTTACCGATAATGCGAACCCACCGGTATTCAATGATGAGACTCCCGACAATTGCACGTCAAAGGCCTTGTCCCACTGCCAAATCGACTGCTGCCATCTTTTGATATGAGCCCTTTCTTTCTAGCCCGCACCCAGCACAACAACAGCATCGTACCGTTACCACCGCAATGCGCGCTTGTTGGTTGTTGACGCGACGGTATTACCGCTGAAGACATAAAAACATATGAGAAAAAAAAAACCAAACAAGCGAAAGCAAAACGGCAAAATGAAGAGGGAACAAACGAGGAAAGAAGGGACGCAAATGATAATATTACCGATACTGCTTGTCGGTACCACAGGTACCGGTAGCGGCATCACCCGAGGACCTTTCGAACCTACCGGTACTCATTCTCAACCCCTGCAGAAAAGTACCGATATCGTATGTCACCTACGGAAATATGTTCGTATCACAAGCTATCATAGTTCACAAATAAATTGTGTTACTGATGCTCCACCACACCAAATATGCCGGTAATTCCCGTACCACCGGTAACGCGTACTAGGTTCCGTGCACCATGCCATTATAGATCGCAACCGTTCACCCAACCACGCCTCACAAGCACTACCACCGGGTATATAAAAACCCCGTATAAACAAACTCATACGCAGCAATATTGTAAGGGCAAGTCAGCAGGTCAAGTCAACAGCAGCCGGCACGACAGGTCCCCCGCCAGCCACCTCGTCGGATCCATCTCCGGCTTCCGGCCCCACGCCCCGCCGCACGTCTTCCCCGGCGCCGATCGCGCCCGTGTCGTCGTCTTCGCTGATGTCGAACACCTCCAGTAAGTCCTCCTCAGGTCCACCCCCTTCCTCGCCGGCATCCGCGTCCAAAGGTTTTCCTTGGGCGTCCGAGTTCAGCTCCTTCCTGGCCCATGCTTCGTCTCCCGAGCCGTCGAGGAGAAGAAGCAGGCCAGCCTTCTCCCAGCTGGAACAGACGACCTTTCCATCATTTTTTTCCCAAGCCTTTTTTAACCCACTGCGCCAGTAGCCCCCTGGAGGGGGGGCTCCGGGTAGCCGCGGTCGTCGCGCTTGATGGCCGGCGAAGCCATGTGCTGATCATACAGTGCGGTCATGTTCGACTTGAACAACTTGTTTACAAGCCCGTCACAAGGCTGAACTTTCGGGGTCAGCCCTCCGGGGAGGAGGAACAGGGTGGTGTTTGACTTCGCCATCGCCTCTTTGCACGCGGCCGTCTTATGGACTGTGTAGTCGTCCCACACCAGCAGCGTCTCGGGCTGACGGAAGCCACCCCCGCCCTGGGCGCTGGTTCCACACGTTGGGCATCCAGACGTCGCTGAACACCCGCTGCGTGTGCCGCGCTTTGGGGTCCACGGCGTACACGACACCTCGAGGGTATCGGGCGCCCTTCTTGTCCTTGTAGAAGTTTCGTTCGATGCTGTTGGGCGCTGGGGCTTTCCCCTTGACGGTGGGCTTGCCCTTGAAGATGAGAAGGGGCGGAAGCTTGCTTCCGTCCGCCATGACCGCGAGCCCGGCAGTGATGCGCAGTTTCTCCTTGCCGCCTGTTTCGACGCCGATCTCTTTCTGCCCGACTCTCTGCAAAAATGAACGGGACGAAAGCAGATCAGAGAGCAGGCGCGTTCGATCAGGAGGTGCATGGTATTATATGTACTGGTAGACACATAACGGTACCGTACCGGTGCCGTATACCGGTAACACGGAAGAAAGCACACCCCGGTGATAATATTTTTAAATGCCAAAATGTTATCACCGGGGTGTGCTTTCTTCCGGAGGGGTGTGCTGTCTAATGCGTCCCCGGTGATAAACACCATGCACGAGAGCCCTGCAGCTAGGGGGTGTGGTAACGAGAGGGTGTGACAACGACGGGGTGTGCTAACGGCATTATTGGTTGATAAGGAGAGCTAACAGACCCCGACCAGATTCAGGGGGTGTAGTAATGAGAGGGTGTGATAACGGTATACGAAGTATCAATGATTGCTATGGAGTGAGTGTGAACAGACCCCGGCCAGAATGCAGGGGGGGGTGTTAGCAAGGGGTGTGCTAACGCATGACAAGCTTGGTCTAAAACCAATTTGTTTTTCTATTTTCACGTAATTTGCCGGTGATGGTAAGGCAAACGCTTGAAACCCGGGGATAACAGCAAAAATCCCCGCCTTGCTACGATACCGCTAAACGGTTACCGGTACCGGTACCATACAGGTACTCATTGATGAAACCGCGAGGGTCGCACCGCAAGTGCTGCAGGTGCTTCGCCGGTACCGGTACCGGTACCAGTAGCCGGGGCTTGGCACAAGACGGACGTAGGAGATGTGATAACGTTAGTGCCAGTACCGGTAAGCGCGCTGGCCCCAGAGAAAAACGACATGATCGTCGCCCGAGGCGCGGCAGCAGTAGCTACAGGTGGGGTCGAAGCCGCAGACTCGTTCGGCCCACTGCGAGGGGGCGGAGCAGTTGCCTCCATGCTGGTGTCCATACCGGTACGGGTTGATTGTGCATTGTGAATTATATCCATCCACCAGGTGGTGTGATATTTGTGGAGTTTGACACTGTTTTCAGGCGAACACACGTAGGGGGTGTGCTATCTAACGTACCCCCGGTGATAAAGTGACGGTAAAAAAACGAAGTAAAAAATATATCACCCGGTGCTTGCCCGGTGTGCTTATGTGGGGGGGTATGCTATCTAAGGGGGGTGTGCTTTTTTCCGTGTTATACGGTATACCATACAAGGTACCTGGTACCAGGGAATCGTATACCAGGTACCAGTATATAATACCGGTATCCCATGAACTCTAACGGATACCGCTTCCGCTTCGGACTACCGCCAAACTCCGGAATTTTGAAGTCGGGCGGCTTCAGCTCTAGCCACCATAAATCATCTCCTTGCCTTTCGTCTTGGGGGGCTCCGTGAAAAGGGCTTCCCCGTCGTTGTCCTTCCACTCGTGGCTTTCACCGGGCAACACGGTCTCGCCGCTTGTGGCAGCCGTAGTGACTGACGATTCGGGTGCTGCTGACGGGACCTCAGGCCCTTTGCCTGGCGAGTTGGCCATGGATGCCTGAGCTTCGGGCGCTTGACCAGTACCGGTACCCGTACCGGTAGTCGGGGCTTGGGGTACGGCGGAAGTAAGAGACGGGGTATCGGTAGCACCAGCACCGGTACCGGTACCGGTAAGCGGGCTGATCCCTGAGAAAAACGGCTTGATCGTCGCTCGAGGTGCGGCAGCAGCAGGTACCGGTGGGTTTGGGGCCGCAGACTCGTTCGGATCACTGTGATGGGGCACAGCTGTTGCCTCCATGCTGGTGTCCAAACCGGTGCCCGTTGCGGGTGAATGGTATCCACCAGACGGTGTGATAATTTTGGGAGTTTGGTACTATTTTCAGGCGTTCCCCGTAGGGGGTGTGGTATTCAACGTACCCCCGATGATAAAGTGATGGTCGAAACACGAAACAAAAAATATATCACCCGGTGTGCTCATATCATGTAGGGGGGTGTGTTATCTAAGGGGGTGTGCTTTCTTCCGTGTTATACGGTATTCCCACTAACTTAGTAATCTAGATATTTCAAGGCAGATCTATTCCCAACATTGTGTGTGTTGTCTTCACTTTAAACCCGTCCTTTCTACCCAACCACATCAGTACACCCAGCCTGTTTCCTGATTCCTAACCTAGAGAGATACAAATTATGTGGTCACAGACTGTGAAACAGAGAAAAACCAAAACAAAATAAACGCAAATTAATGGGCAAGGCAAGTGAGAGGCTAACGTACCGGGTACGAGAACACAACGACACGAGCCGAACCAAAAAATAAGAACAAAAAAGACAAATAAAAATAAAAAACGAATTCTGAAACGAAACAGAATACAAATGACGCAGGGAGACAGAAGCGCCCCTAGAAGAAATAACACACGTGCCCAAGAGAGGAACAGATAACTGATGCACGGCCGGGGCAACACGAAGAAGAGGAAGACACCGGCATAGGGCGGTTTCAAAAGGAGAAACAAGGCAAAAAAGCAAGAAAGAAGACACTAGAAGAGAGGAAAAGAGAAAAATCGTTCTCAAGGCGATGATCATAACAGATTCCCGTCTCTGCTACAAGACCGATACGGGGACCATGTCACACCATCTGCCATCTCCTTCCTGCTTCTCAAAAAGAACGGTGTCAAGAACCGGTACTACCCCCCCCAGTGAGCAAGTCATCAAGAAACAAACAAACAAAATAAAACAAAAAATAGAATTCAGGGGCTAGTCGAACCGATACCTTGCCGCACAATCTACCATTTCGTTTCTGCATTCGTCGACAGCTGTATCAGTACAGCCGCCCTTGTCCCCCCCCCCCCTCTCCTTGTCGCCTCTCTAGGCGTCCTCAGCTGCATGCCGTAGCCGGCTCCTTTCCGCTTCGGCCCTGTGCCACCTCGACATGAAATGGTCCGCCGCCTCAACTATCCCGCGATACCACACCCCACTCTTCTCAGCCGCTCTCTGCCATAGTAACGTCTCTGCTCCGAACACTAAAGGAGAGCTTTCTGTGGAGCCCGCTGTCGCTCGAAAAACCCTGAGGTCATCTGCTATACATTGGGCCCAGTTCTTTTCTGGGCGGCCAGGTCCCGGGCTCGTCCCACCGACGATCGTCCCAAACATCACCCGCCGAGTCAGCCGCTGATTGGTCGTGCGCTGTAAGGCCCCCGCAAAGAGGAGGCGTCGTTTGCAGATGGTCGTTTCAACGCTCTCGCATTGTGCCTTCTTGAGAGCCTTGGCGTACGACATGAGATGGTCGGTGCGTTGTCGGCGCTGGAAACCAATGATCCGTAGGAGGAAGTTGTGGTGTGCCGTTCGGAGCTCAGCGAAGTGCTCCTGGCCAAGGGTCCACGTCACACACCCGTACAGCAGTGTCTCCATCACCTCGGCCTTTAGCATGCGCACCTTTAGAGTGAACGGGGCATCCTCCATATCGTACAGCTCCCGCTTGAACCGATTGTAGCATGCCCATGCGAGTCGGATGCGTCGTTTGATCTCTGGCATAATGTCCGCGTTTGCGACGATAAGACCGCCAAGGTACACAAACTGCGTTGTCTGTTTATACCTCTGGCCCGCTGCTTCGATGACGAGCGGTGAGGTCCGGAGTGCCTGGTTTGGTGTCCGCAGCAGCATAGTCTCCGTTTTCTTTTCGGATACGGTGAGACCAGCTGCTTCGAAAACGGTCACAATAACGGTCATCATCTTCGCAAGCCCTTCCGCCGATTTAGACACAATACCTGCATCGTCGGCGTACAGCATACCCCATATTGCTCTCCGTACACGTGCTAGTGGGTCCTCCGTCACTCCGTCCCCCCCGAGGTCCTCCTCGAGGTCAACCAGGTCCCTCAAGATGACTGGATCCTCACTGAAGCGTATCAGCACGGCATGTATCACAGCAGCGAAGAAGACATTGAACAGAAGCGGTGACAGCACACATCCTTGCCGCAGCCCCTGAGTGACATCGAACCACTCAGAGTGCTCACCGTCATCCGTACGCACGCGGGCTCGCATGCCTTCGTGGAATTGACGGATAACGGTCAACATCTTCTCTGGTATGCCGAAGCATGCGAGCACCACCCACAACAACTCTCGGTCGACGGAGTCATACGCCTTCTGCAGGTCAATGAAGCACATGTACAGTGGGATCTTTTTGGCTCGTCCGAGTTCTTGCAGTCGACGCACGACGAATAGCATGTCGACTGTTGATCGTGCTGGGCGAAAGCCGCACTGCTCCTCGGGGAGTATCCCTTCGGCCTCCCAATATTTGCTTAGACGTGGCGCGACCATTTTCAGCAGTACTTTGCCTGAATGGGCAACAAGCGAAATCCCTCGGTACTTGTTGCAATCGGATCGATCCTTCTTTTTATGAAGGACCTTAATGGTCGCATCTTTCCATTGCTGGGGGACGTCACCCGTTCTCAACACATTGACAAGCAAGTTGTGTAAGTACCGGATGGATTCGGGGTGGTCCAGTTTCAGTAACTCGGCCGGAAGGGAGTCTGGTCCCACCGCTTTCCAGTTTGGCATACCCCGGACTACCGCGGTCATGTCATCCATGGTCGGTTCGTCTCCAAGCGATGGTGCCAACGGTCGTCGTGGAAATAGGGCGCTGATGGTTGTGTCAAGATTAGGCGATTTCGCGGTGAGGAGAGTGCCGAAAAACCCCGCCCATCGTTCAAGAATGCGCACCTTGTCCCTTAGTAGCGTGTCATCCTCATCGATGATTAACTGCTCGCTTCTTGCTTTTCGACCATCCAACCCCACCGTGCCCTTCAGGTGCTTGTAGAAACCCCGTTGGTCGTTGGCAGCCAGGAGTCTCTCTGTTTCAGCGAGACACTCTTCGAAGTAGGCATGTAATCCTGCGTCAATCACCCCTCGCAGATTCGCGCACGCCGTCCTCAGCGTCTCCCACGCAGTTTTGTCCCTCTTAATACGCATGGATCGTCGGGCATCATCCCTCGCATCCCACGCTATTTTGAAGGCGGCCGCGGTTTGAGCGTTCTCGCACCACCCGAGTTTGTGTGTGCGACGTGGCGGGGGTGGTACCTCTTTCGCTACTGCATCAAGAATTATGCCGGCAAAGGATTCGGCCATTTCAGATATACTGTTCGGTTGCGGGGGTAGGAAAGGAAGCTTGGAGAGGACATTGTATGATATTATCTACTGTATATATATCGTAACATATGTTGCCGGGTGGGACGCGTATAATCTGCATGATCTTTAGCGCATGCTTCCTCTGATTCATACCGCGGGCGTGTGCGTTCTTCACATGATTCCATTAGTTCTATCGTACCCATCGACGGCATCCGGAACGTCCAGTGTCCGTGTAAATTATTCATCCTACAGAAGAAGAAAAACACAAGCTCTTGCCTCGTCACAAATGATCGAGACAAAAGAGAAAATGAATCGCTACGTGACGCAGCACTAAAAAAAGGAGAGGTTAAACAAAGCGGTGCCACCACTCTGTATGTAGACTATGTACGTATACTGGAAAACGAAACGCAGAGCATACATTACAACAGGTCACAGTATCCCAGACAAATTGCGGGAGAGAAAGTGGCATGCCTCGTTGTAGCTGTTTGTTCTTGATGCTGTTCTTGCGTTTGCCATCCGACAATGCGTTTTCATGAAAGAGGGTCAACGTTGATCACTCAGAAACATTATGTTCGAAAGAACAAGAAAACCAAGGGAAATCAAACAAGGAAACCTATTGGACCACAGTAGCCTATTGGGCTACAGTAGACTATTGGACAACAGTAGCCTATTGGACTACATTAGACTATTGGATAACAGTAGCCTATTGGACTACAGTAGACGATTGGAGTACAATAGACTATTGGGCTACAGTAGCCTATTGGACCACAGTAGCTTCAAGGTTGACCACCGATAAACATTCCCAGAAACAAGAAAACAAAGAGAAATTAAACACATGAAAGGAAACCTTTATATTGTTCCATGCCGCTGTTGATGCTGCTGTTGTTGTTCTTGGTTTATTATATTATTTGCCTTCCGACAATGTGCAGGGCTTTTTCCATTCAGAATGAAAAAGCTGACGCAATTCGTCGAATACCACCAATCTCATTCAACCACTTCTCCTCCTCTGCGTGTACTCAATAGAATACGCACCCTTTACCCAATTATTGTACCTGCTATATATCTATTCGCCGTGCTTCCTACTCCGCACCTACATTCCACCCCCACGCCATGGGAAGTAATCCTCCCTCCTCCTCCCTTCTCCTCCTGGCGGCCTGCCGGACTATTATTGTTCTTGCCATCCGACAGTGAGTATGTAGCATGAGCTTCAACGTTCATCACTCATAAGCACCCCAGAAGAAGAAAAACACGGAAACAAAAGGAGCCCTACATTATATATGCACAAAGTCTATATTATAACTCCCTTCTGTACCTGCTTCCGGCTTGAAGTTTTTTTTTTGTATCTACTCCCTTCGATGCCCTTGTGTTCCTTCCCTCTCATTACGTACTCTTACAGCAGTTTACATTCTAAATCCTAAGCCATACCCGAGCTCCGTCCCCACGCCGCACGATCGGTGTGGGCCTGTCATCTCCTTCATATTGGTGTTCAACGCACGGGTTGTTGGCGTTGATGATGGCAATGCTGGCGTTGTTGTTACTGCTGCTTCCGTTGTTGCTGATGCTGTTGTTGTTGTTGCTGTTTTTTGCTGGTGGTGGTGTTGTTGTTGCTCGCGACGCGTGGGGCAGGCGACACTGCAGAAGAAGAAGAAGGTGGGGAGCATCAACCCCGTGTCCGATTTCGAGGCAATGATGGCTTCGGCCGGAAACGGAGACAAAGAAGGCGGAGCGGTGAGTTTTTTGCCCGCCGTGGCGTCCATGAATGCATGATACGCCCCCCCCGCGCCCAAATGTTGGAGGTGTCTCTATTAGGAGTAGGAAAACGGTGCTCCGTCTCGAAAGGGGTGCGTGGTCAATGGTCAAATGACTTAAGGCAAGCAACAAATGAGTACGCCCCCCTTGGTCAATGGTCAAATGACTAAGGCAAGCAACAAATGAGTACACCCCCCCCTCCCGCCCCCTCTAGTTCGGGACAATCGTCAGTAGGCTCGCTGTACACCTCACCCGAACACTGTTTTTAGATGAAAACAAAAGTGCCACCCGATAAACGACCCCTCCCGTGGCCTTAAGTATAAAACGAAAAAATATTTCAACACAATAATGAAAATACGACGATTTGGGTCTATAACCCCTTAAGAACTGGTCCCACGTATTCTGGGGACAAACTACTTGGAATTAGTGTGGCATAACTTTTTTCAGTTCTGAATGGGGTAAAAGAGGGGCCTCGTCATTTCCGAAAAAAAAAAAAAGCCAAAATGTGCTACAAGTATGTACCTCTATCGTAGCACGCGTTTTTGCGTTCCCTGAATGTGTTGCAGTAGATCAGGAGAGATTCGGTCCAGGCCTGATGCTCGGGGGGGTTCGTGCGGCTCACTGGATGCGCATGCGGTCAAGTATGTACCGAATCCCTTCGGCTGGTCGTTACGCAGGCTTTTCGTTTGTTTTGGCTGTCCTCGTATAGACTTCAAGGTCAGGTTTCAGCGGCTGGTTGGTGGGCCTTTTCGTGTTTTTTTGTTCAGCTGCACAAAACGTCATCGGTTTTTCACCTTGCTTCACCCCGTGACCCTACGTCCGAATGCCTCTATGCTCTCTGCGAAGGATTACCTTGTGCATATTTTTACGATTTTGTCGAAGCTGTCGCCAGGGCTTTTACTCAGCCCTCACAACCGTGTGGCACTGTTTGTTTTTGTTTTTTGTCTTTTTTGTCTTTTTTACTCCACTTACGATACAACCATGAAAGGAACGACGCCGTTCTTTTCTTTCATCACAGTACGTCTGATCCTCCTAAAAAATAAAAATAAAATGAAGTGTTTTTTGGGGCAGGAACTGGCCGAGCTTTGTCTTTTTTACTCCACTCACGATACAACCATGAAAGGAACGACGCCGTTTTTTTGTTTTTGATCATTGTTCGTCTGATCCTCTTTAAAAAAAAGTCGTTTTTTGTTTTTTGTTTTTTTCGTGCAGGAACTGGCCGAGCTTGCGGTGGAGCAGATGCAGAACATGATCCACACTTTCGTCAGAAAGGGGACCACGGCATCTCTGCGGATAAAGGTGAAGCTGAGCCGTGAAACTGCGTGTGGTTACTGTAAGCCGATAATTCGTCACATTCGAAAAAACAAATCTGCGGTCATTGCGTTCACTACTGGCGCAGGAGGCTACCTGGTATCTATCAACAGCAGTAGAAAAGCAACACGTTTTTTTTGCCCAGGCCATTCGGCACCATGCCAAGAAAACGAAGAACAGGCCATATAAGAGGGACAAAAAACAACAACGGTGTGCTCCCCCCCCTCCCCCCC
>MEHQ01000559.1:32177-77278 GCA_008828725.1 Saccharina japonica
GGGGGGGGGGTACCCGATATCCGTGCATGGCTGTAGTCGTATGACCATAGACCCTCGCATCCCTACAATGTCGGGACGGAGCATGTCGGGTTTTCACCGACCAGGCAGACATTGCTAGCACCAAGCGCGAAGCGCCGTGAGGTGTGTGTGTGTGTGTGTGTGTGGGGGGTACTCATATCGAAAAGTGTCTACAAGCGTACCGCCCCCCCCACCCCCCCCATTATTGCTCCGTCCCGGCATTGTAGGGATGCGAGGGTCTATGGTCATACGACTACGGCCATGCATGAAAAAGAAGTACACCCCCCCTCCCATTATTGACGAAGAGGCCTGTACCAACTCTGATAAAGGACGTCGATAAATAAAGGGGTCTCCAATGCCGAACGCACTATATATTTATATTTATATTTATTTTTATTTTTTGTCCATCCCATTCATTATCTTCGCAATTCAGTCTTTCTCCCTCCCTAGTCGTAACTCAGATCCGGGCTCACAAAGTAGGCTCCTCTCCCTCCTCCCCCACTACGGTTCTTGCCTTGCATTTTTATCGCGAGAAGATTTCAGCACTTTCTTCCCTCGTCAACTCTCGTCGAATTTTGCTTACCCACGCTATAATATGCGCTCTCGACAGACGGTGTCATTTGAGAATAAAAACCTCCATGGGGAGAATCGAACCCTCGACATCCGGCCCTACAGGCTTCGTGGCTACCAGTTAGACCACCGGGGCGACCGGCTATAGGGTCCCTTGAAAGGTGCTAAGGGTACCTTACAAGGGGTTAAAGGGTACCTTAAAAGGGGCTAAGGGTACCTTAAAAGGGGCTAAGGGTACCTTAAAAGGGGCTAAGGGTACCTTAAAAGGGGCTAAGGGTACCTTAAAAGGTGTAATAGGAGGGTTCACCCTCAGCGACAAGCCCCCGTGCGGAAAAGGGAATGGGGGGGGGGGGGCTTTTGCGCCGTCTACAGTAGATCGATCATAACGGCAGGTTATGATCTAGATGGTCTACTATACAGATAAAATCATGATCTGCTGTAGATCGATCATAACGGCTTGTTAGGATCTAGATGGTCTACTATATCGATCAAATCATGAACTAGATATATCATAACGGCCGGTTAGGATCTAGATGATGTACTATAATATCAAGTCGTGATCTAGATCGATCATAACGGCCGGTTAGGATCTACATGATGTACTATAATATCAAGTCATGATCTAGATCGATCATAACGGCCGGTTAGGATCTAGATGATGTACTATAATATCAACTCATGATCTAGATATATCATAACGGCCGGTTAGGATCTACAGTAGATCATGTACTATAATATCAACTCATGATCTAGATAGATCATAACGGCCGGTTAGGATAATGTACTATAATATCAACTCATGATCTAGATAGATCATAACGGCTGGTTAGGATCTAGATCTACTACAATACCAAGTCATGACCTAGATATAGATCATAACCGCAGGTTAGGATTTAGATGGTCTACTGTATAGATCAAATCATGATCTAGATAAATCACAACGGCAAGTTAGGATCTAGACAATCTACTATTAATACAACATCAAGTCATGACCTAGACATACATCACAACAGCGGGGTAGGATCTACACGACACGATCTTGAGGTAGACCATCTACAAACAGTAGATAATATCATGATTCGATGTATCCGGTGCGAGCAAGCAGCGTGTTCCAACTTACCAGGAGGAAGTACAAGCCTCCAACGGCCATCATGAGGAAGGCCACCACGTCCTCGTACGTGCCGTAAGAACTGCTGTCCGTCGAACCCGACTGAGGACGAGGCCAACAAACGACAGAAACGCGATGCGTGAGGCAACGTAAAAAGAGTTTAGGGCAGTTGACAATCAGTTGAAGAGTTTCGATAGTCGTACATTATAAGAAAGGCTAGATCAAGAAGCGGCACGAGTACCGGTACCTTAAGGATGCGAGTTATCGCACAACAGGGGATGCCGATCGTTTTTCAGTCACTCGATTTCTCGACAACGCTTAAGGGCCCGAATTAACGAGTATAACATAAATTCAATTTGGAAAAAATAAAATTCAAATTCGCTTTTCATTGGTCAACACACGCACCAGCACCAAATATTATGCCCCAAGATCCTAATCTTTGGTGCTGGTGCGTGTGTTGACCAATGAAAAGCGGATTTGATTTTTTTTTTTCCAAATTGATTTTTTTTCTTTCTTCGTTAAAACGGGCCCTAACCCATTCAGAGCTCGAAAAACAAATCCCCACTAATTCCAAGTAGTTTGTCCCCAAATACTACGTAAGGGGTTAAGGGTGCTATAATTTTTATTTATTTATTTTTTCTCCCCCCACAAATAGACGCACACTTCCTGAATTGTACAGCCTCAGACTCTGTCCCCCTCATACGGGATGTACATCCTACATGAGGACATATAAAATCCTTAAGTACGCGCGATCGAAGTATTACACTCAGCTAGCAAAGATGAGCTTCGACGAAATCCTCGAGCTCACAGCTGTTGTTTTTTTTTTTAATTTTTTTAATATGTAATACCGAACAAGGTGTTTTTCGGGAATATCTGGTGCGAGATTAGACATCCGTAAACAGACACTGGCTGTTCAACTTTAGCACCCCTATACCGCTGTCGAGAGAAATCGAGCGCTTAAAAACGATCGCAACCTCTGTGCGATATACAGCAGTACACGACAGATGTTATGAATCTGATAATCAAGAATATGAGACTTGAGATTTTGGGGGGGGAAATAAGAAAAGCGACCTCTTTGTATTGAAAATAGTGTGGGACACACCCAGTCTTACCTAAGAATTCCAGTCTGGCCAAAAATAAGAGATTCTTAACATCTGCCGCTTACTGCTGTAACTCGCATCCGTATGATATATATAAGGTAAAATCGATTATCTGCCCAAAGTTGTGAGGATAAAAAAAATAAAATTAAAAAAGGCCCACCTGGTCCCAAGTGATGAGCGCGACGAATACATAGAACAGCCCTCGGGCGGGCCAGTACTTCAGGAAGCCGAAGAACTTGGTGAACCTGTTCCATTCCATCTCCGCGAAGACGATGAACACACAGAACAGGATGCCGTAGATTCGGAGCAATATTCCCCGAGCTGGCGACGGTAGCAGATTACAAAAAGAGGAAAGAAAGAAAGAACGAACGAAAGAAAAAGCAAGCAAGGAAGCAGCAAGTTACAAAACAGAAGAAAGAAAGAAAGAAAGGGAAAAAAAACAAGCAACAAGTTACAAAAAAGAAGAAAGAAAGAAAGAAAGGGGAAAAAAACAAGCAACAAGTTACAAAAAAGAAGAAAGAAAGAAAGGGAAAAAAACAAGCAACAAGTTACAAAAAAGAAGAAAGAAAGAAAGAAAGAAAGAAAGGGAAAAAAAGCAAGCAAGCAGATCATACAGATCATACAGATCAGGAATACATCTGCTCTGAAAGATCCAGATCATTAAGTGGGAATCGATTATCTTTCCGAGGTGCATTTGATTTTATATTTTACATGTACCGAACTGTTGCGGACCCACGATATGCCTCCTGACACTAATGGTGAGTTAATATTTCCGGGGGGGGATGCCTGCCGGATGCTCCGTTAAGCACTGCTGCAAGAAGCGGCCAAAAAGCGACAAAAGCAAAAAAGTCACCAAGCAAAAGCTTAGCAATTTAATAAGAAGCCATCAATCAAAGCGACGTTCATAAAAAGCCATCAATCAAAGCGACCGCTTTTGATCAATAATCAACCCCTCGCAAGATCGGAAAAGTCATGAGGCGGGCCAGCCAGGCCAACGCTGGTCAAGCGCCGGGCTTTTCGTAAGAGGTACAGCTGTCACACATCCCACTATGTCACACGATCATCTAGATCCCATAGTGTTGTGCAAGAGCCGTTGCCCAACGTCTCCCACCCGGCAACCATTTGCAAAAGAGCCGTTGGCCCAACATATCTCACCGGTAAAACATCAACTAGATCTTCCAGCTATTAATATTAATAATAAGGACTGGGCGCTGGCGAGGTATGTGCTGGCAGTACTCGTAGTAATCTACTGGCCGTGGTAATCTACTGGTTGACCGGGCCAGTATTATATGCATTTGCCAGAGTAGGCTTTATGTTACGTCCGTCCAAGAAACACGCCTTATTATAGTACGGAAACCCACCAAATACGTTTCGGGAGGAGAGAGGAAAGACAGTATATACTGCTGCAATCCAGTATACTGATTGGTTTCGACGAAAGCATCATCGCTATATACTGACTCTTGAGTCAAGCCAGTGCCAAGCCCTATCGACAATGGGATGTATCTGCGCTCCGAAATACCCCTGTTCTTCACGTGTCAGATAAACACTTGTGGATGGGGTCGAGTCGGGTCGGGTCGGGTTGGCTCAGGTCGGCTCGGGTTGACTCGACCCTGGCCCGTGATATTTCAAAAACCTCCTGCCCGGACCGGATCCAAGAGCTTTTGAAGACCCCCTTACCCAACTCGCGCGTCGGGTCATGATCCGCCAAGAGCCCTGGAAATATCTACGTACAGTAGATAATGAAATAGGGATCTATCTGGTCTGTATCATGTGCGAGATCATTCGACGCAGAGCGTTGCGTACAGCAGACCAGCACGACATAATAAGCGAGGGAAAAAAAGAAGAAAAAAAACGGAACGGTGTGGGGTCACGTGCACATTAAGGCACCTGCCTTATTAGGCACCAGCTTACTGGTATAAGGCACCAGCTTATACAGCAAGTTTTCAGTTCGATCGCCGGGTGTCAGCGGAATACTGGTACTCTGTACCTGGTACACTTTCATCATGTGATTTGTGACTAGTGTATCGTGCGCAGTGTGTCAAATTAACACCGGTACTCTGTACCTGGTACACTTCATCGTATGATTGGTGACTATAGTAGTAGTAGTAGTAGTAGTAGTAGTAGTAGTAGTAGTAGTAGTAGTAGTAGTAGTAGTAGTAGTAGTAGTAGTAGTAGTAGTATAAAATAGCACTAGTAGTAGTATAAAATAGCACTAGTAGTAGTATAAAATAGCAGTAGTAGTAGTAGTAGTAGTATAAAATAGCAGCAGTAGTAGTAGTAGTAGTAGTAGTAGTAGTAGTAGTAGTAGTAGTAGTAGTAGTGGTAATAGTAGTGGTAGTTTTCGTTCGAAATGTGTCAACTTAATACCGGTACTCTGTACCTGGTGCAATTCATCGTGTGATTCGCGACCAGTTTTCGTTCGCACTGTGTCAACTTAACACCAGCACTCTGCTGTGCCTGGTACAATTCATCGTGCGATTTGTGACATAGTTTTCGTCCGCCGTGCGTCAACTTAATACCAGTACTCCATAACTGGTGCATTTCATCGCGTGATTTGAGACTATTTTCCGTCCGCAGTGTGTCAACTTTGTAACACCGGTACTCTGCTGTGCCTGGTGCAAGTCATCGCGTGATTTGTGACTACAGCAGTATCACAGCATTCATCCGGGAACTGCTGCTGTGTCAACTTATAACACCGGTACTCTGTAGTAAGCCATCGTTAGTACGGGTGCCCGTTACGGGCCACAGTAAATAGGACCAAATATTGTACGTAAAAATAGGGAAATATGTAGTTTTTTGTCGGTGCCGTAGGTCTTATGTACTATGGTCCTCCGTCAACGAAAAATAGGGAAATACCTAGTTTTTTGTCCGTGTGCCGTAGGTTCCCTATTTGCTATTTACTTTAGCCCCCCGCAATAGTTTTCGGCTACGTAATTATCCATCGCATGCTCGGTAGAGATGTCAGTTAGCTCACTTATTGGTAGTAGTTGACTAATCGGCTGGCACTATTTTGTCTCATTTTTACATACTTGGTACAAAAACATAGGATAGCATAATCGTCAGCGGCCTAATATATACAGCACTGCCACCGGCACTGGCACCGTCGACGGCAATGGCTTCTCGACGCGCCATGAGTTGCAGTAGACTTCTCAGCTCCCCCTCTCTATCCCTCTCTGAAAAAAAGAGGTCTTACGGGGAAATGCGCACCCCGAAGCAAAGACGCTTTCCATAAACATGGAAACCCGAACAGTCAGATAGTCGCGGCACCGCTGCAACTAAACTATACCTGGTATATGATACCTAGCCAACTAATACTTAGCTGGTTACTCTTATTACGGAGGACCATAGTAAATATCATATAATAGGACCAAAATTTGTTCGCAAAAATAGGAAAATATCTAGGTTTTAGTGTGTACTGTAAGTCCTATTTACAACGCCCCCCCAGTAGTAGTAATCAATCCAACAAACAGCTCTTCGTAATGATTTGGTGACTATTTTCCGTCCGCAGTGTGTCCACTTAACCCTTACAGGACTGGAGTCCCGGTTTGGGGACAATCCACTCTAATTCTAAGTAATTTGTCCCCAAAACGGGACTGCAGTTCTAAAAGGGTCAACACCGGTACTCTGCTGTGCCTGGTACGTTTTATCATGTGATTTGTGGCTACTGAAGTTTCCGTCCAAAGCGTGCCAACTTAGGGCCCGTTTTAACGAAGAAAAAAAAAATCAATTTGGAAAAAAAAAAAAAACAAATCCGCTTTTCATTGGTCAACACGCGCACCAGCACCAAATATTAGAATCTTGGGAGGTGCTGGTGCGTGTGTTGACCAATGAAAAGCGAATTTGAATTTTACTTTTCCCAAATTGAATTTATTTTATATTCGTTAATATGGGCCCTTAATACCGCCTCTCTCCAGCTGATACAGCTCGTAACGTGCTTCACTATTAATACTACCTCTCGTCCACCGTGTGTCATCTTTTACTTCAATACCGGTAATCTTGTACATATGTACGTACCAGTATCTGTTTTTTTTCATGTACTGCTGTATACTGGCCTGCTGTATAATACCAGTACACGTCCTCGTATAATATGTATATATCGTGCGCCTCGCATGTCTAGAATTACTGGTACTCGTAGCATGAATTGCTTAATATCACACTATGATATTATTAATATTAATACATATGAACAACTCGAGTCATTCATATATTTACTATAATCCATCCACCCATACCCCATACCCAGCAGTATCTACAGTAATTTCGTAGAATTGAATTATGTGCAGCAGTGCAGCAGTATCTATTTTTGTAGAATTGAAAAAAGTCCTTCGTGATACGAGTATATATATTTTCCCTCCCTGACAACCAAACAATATGTTCGGGAATATAAGGATCGTTTGAATATCAATATCAATACCGAAACGCTCCTTACATTACCGGACACCTGCACTCTTATTTAGTAGACCGCTCTATAGGCTCTTCAAGGAGAGCGTGGCATCAGCACAAAAACAGCAGCAGCAGCAGTGGCATCAGTGGCATTCCCGCGGCCGGTGCACCCACCTTTCCAAAAGTTGATTCATGTATATACGTACGAGTATCCCTATACACTCAACTTCAACTCGCTGTGCTTCGTACCAGTACGTACGCATAACGTAACGGTTTTATAGTTTTCTCTTTCAGCGTTATTTTCTGATTCCGCTCGCTTCAACGTGCCGTCCTATTATAGCTCCTATCATATGCAGGGCTTGTCGTGGGCCGGTGGTCCGGGCCGGGCCGGGCCGAGTGTTTTGGGGGAGCTCCTATTTGTGACCCAGTTTTGGGCATTGTTTTGGCCTTGCACTATATTGGGGGGGAAGGGGTGGGGCACTCATGCCACGCATGGCCGTAGCCGTGTGACCACGGACCCCTCGCATCCCTACAATGCCGGGACGGAGCACGTTGGCTATGCACCGACGAGACAAGACACTGATGGCTTGCACCGAGCGCGAAGCGCCGGGAGGTGTTGGGCGAGTCGCATGCAGGGTGAGCTGTATCCTATTGATACTAAGAACCGCTTGTGAGCCGGACTTTCTTGCATTGGATGACAGCATCGAATATCGTGGGGGGGGTGTACTTCATTTTCATGCATGGCCGTAGTCGTATGACCATATAGACCCTTGCATCCCTACAATGCCGGGACGGAGCATGTCCGGTTTTCACCGACCAGGCAGACATTGCTAGCACCAAGCGCGAAGCGCCGTGAGGTGTTGGGTGAGTAGAATGAAGGCTGAGCTACATCCCACTAAGAACCGCTTGTGAGGCGGACTTGCATGTGGATGGCAGCTTCAATGAGTTAATTTAATATCTGGTGTGCCACTTCTTGATACAGCAATGGGAGGAGGGGGGGCAGGATATTTACGGAGTTATGCGAAGAGGCCGAAGCTGATGGCGACGGGGCGAAAGCTCCACCGTGACTCGAAGAAGTCCAAGCCCACACAGCGGCGGCACCGGCACCAGCACCAGCCGCTCATGTCTTTACAGGGGCACTTCCGGTGGCCTTAGATGTGTGTGCGTGTTGGCTGCGGTGTTGGATATATCGTATCGATGGTTTCGTAAAATCGAATTATCGATATATTAAAATATCGATATATCGAAATATCGATGTATCGAACTTTCGGTATATTGATGTATCGAACTTTCGATATATCGATATATCGAAATATCGATGTATCGAACTTTCGATATATTCGAAATATCGGTGTATAGAACTTTTCAGCTGGAACTTTTGATATATCGAAATATCGATGTATCGAACTTTCGATATATTCGAAATATCGGTGTATGGAACTTTTCAGCTGAACTTTTGATATATCGAAATATCGATGTATCGAACTTTCGATATATCGAAATATCGAACTTTCGATAGTATCGAACTTTCGATATATCGTATATATCGAACGTGATTTGTCCTCCATCCCCTACCATTTGCGTGTTTTTCGTGCAGATACTGAGCGGAAGCTTTGATGTACCAGGTATGTATCAAACATCGAAATCGTACTAATTGTTTTTTTTGTCCAATCGGTATGTATCGTACATAATCGAACTCGATTCTCGTTCGATATCCAACACCAGTTGGCCGTCTTGCCAGCAGCAGGCGCAGAGACGCTTAAGTACCGGAAATTGTTGTCGTGCCAGCACCCTTTACCGGCGTTGCTGTTCGTCATGTTTGATTTTTGCTATGTAACGACCAGGGCTACGTAGGGAGCTGCTGACTCTAATAAAACAAATAGCACCTCCGACAGATCATCTACAGATAGATCATCATCAAGATCATCTATTGATAGTTCCGCACTCGCCGTCGTGAGAGGTTGTGCAGGATCTGCATACAGTGTAGTACATATCCAACCCGGGAAACATGTGCTAGATTGTGCAGAAAATACTGCTCCCACCCGGCAACATGAGCTAGATCCTACAGATCCTACAGATCATACAGATCATACAGATCATCTGCCCTGAAATATCTAGATCATCCAGTGGAACTCGATGATCTGTCCCAGGTGTCAAGCAATTGGATCGCAACTATATAGAGGTCCGACAGAGGGGGGGGGGGGGCGTACTCATTTGTTGCTTGCCTTAGTCATTTGACCATTGACCACGCATCCCTTTCGAGACGGAGCACCGTTCCTACTCCTAATAGAGACACCTCCAACACTTGGGCGCTCATTACGGGGGGGGGGGGGTTCTAGCAGTTGAAATCATGGCAGTACCCGCAGCAGTACAGAACCTCGATACTGCAAGTACATAAGTACCTGAACTATTTTTCCTCGAAAATACTCTATAGATAATTATTCTTCCAGGTACTGGGAGCATCTGTGAAATGTGAAATGTTGCAAACGCCAGTCACATGCTCCCAGAACCTGGGGGTGATGACGGCTGAGGGCTGAGTCCTTCAAAAATGCACAGATGCTCCCAGTATACTTCATGCTCTGAGTATACTCGAAGTATCCAGTACATTTGGTACTCCGAGTCCTGAAGAGTATTAGAGTACTGGTATACGCAGTGCTGAAGGCCCAAATACCAAATACTGCGAGTACATGGAGTACCCTCAGTTTCGGACCCCCAACTACTCGGGAGTATCGGCAGTGTCCACAGTACAGAATCTCGAAATACTTCGAGTACTCGCAGTATCCAAAGCACAAAAAACCCCGAAATACTGCGAGTACACGAAGCATCTCAAGTATTTTTTCTCGAAAACACTTTACTTTACCTCCCAGGTACCGGTAGCATCTGTGCAAGTGTATACACCAGGAAATGCTGAACCTCTATACGTACCAGGTATGAATACTACGGGAGAACATAGTGACCAGGACCAAATATGCCTGGTGAAAATACTGGAATATATACCGTATAACACGGAAGAAAGCACACCCCGGTGATAACATTTTGGCATTTGAAAATATTATCACCGGGTGTGCTGTTGTGGAGGGGTGTGCTATCTAACGCATTCCCGGTGATAAACACCATGCACGAGAGCCCTGCAGCTAGGGGGTGTGGTAACGAGAGGGTATGACAACGACGGGGTGTGCTAACGGCATTATTGGTTGGTAATGAGAGTTAACAGACCCCGACCAGATTCAGGGGGTGTGGTAATGAGAGGGTGTGATAACGGCATATCAATGACTGCTATGGAGTGAGTATGAACAGACCCCGGCCAGAATGCAGGAGATATGCTAGTAAGGGGTGTGCTAACGCATGACAAGCCTGGTCTAAAACCAGTTTGTTTTTCGATTCTTACGTGTTGCCGGTGATGGTAAGGCAAACGCTTGAAACCCGGGGATAACAGCAAAAATCAGGTACAGGTGCCATTCAGATACTCATTGATGAAACCCCGAGGGTCGCACCGCAAGTGCTGCAGGTGCTTCGCCGGTACCGGTACCGGTACCAGTAGCCGGGGCTTGGCACACGGCGGACGTAGGAGACGTGATAACGTTAGTGCCAGTACCGGTAAGCGCGCTGGTCCCAGTGAAAAACGACGTGATCGTCGCCCGAGGCGCGGCAGAAGCAGCTACAGGTGGGGTCAAAGCCGCAGACTCGTTCGGCCACAGGGGCCGCAGCAGTTGCCTCCATGCTGGTGTCCATACCGGTGCGGGTTGATTGTGAAATGTGAATGATAACTATCCACCAGGTGGTGAGATAATTGTGGAGTTGGACACTGTTTTCAGGCGTACACACGTAGGGGGTGTGTTATCTAACGCACCCCCGGTGATAAAGTGACAGTAAAAATACGAAGTAAAAAATATATCACCCGGTGTGCTTATGTGGGGGGGCGTGTTATCTAAGGGGGGTGTGCTTTCTTCCGTGATATACGGTAGTTTTTTTTGTGTGTGATGGATCCTGATTACTATGGTCCCGCGTAATAGTTCTACACCATAACATAAATACACAAGCTCTGCAAGTTGAACTTGCCATACCCCCGTTACAGGTACGCAGCAGTAGTGTTCGAAACGTACATATGCACTACAACAGTTAGCAGTGGGCCCTCTATAGTGCCGGTTGAATAGTGCCGGCTGCCCGCTACGTGTAGTGCCTGTGAAAATCGCTTGGTACTATGGGATTAGCCAGTATAGCAGTGTGCGGAATAGTGCCGGTTGCCGCTTATAGTGCCGCTATTGTTACCTGGCGCACGCAGGCACTATGGCGGGATACTTACTGAAAGTAAAAGAGGCATACTGTATTATACTATGTCTAATCTGCGTTTGCTTTGCACAATGACAAGCTCTTCTCCGGCAGCCGCCGACCCGCTCTTGCACCTTTCGGCTGCGGGGCGCGCAGGGGGGCCGTCGGTACAACTACGACGCACGTCTGGGTCCCGGCGGAGCTCCGGGAGGCACGTGCTCTGGGCGTCGAAAGTCGCGCGAGCTGGCTTTTTTTCAAGGCATTGCGTCCCGCCCCGCCGAGCTACCCCGGAGGGCCATGGAAACCCAATTTTTCAGCTTCGATGTTTGTATTTCCCCGCGCTGCTGCTGTATTATATCTGCATCTTACTGCCCTGCAAGCTCTGTACTTTGAGGCAGCCATGGTACAACAGCAGCCGCGGTTCGACCCTCTCCTTTTGTGGCAGCCGCGAACAGCAGCAATGCTTGTGCCTGTGTGTGCCATCCTATATTATCCGTACCACCTAAAACCCTACTGGTATGCCAGTAACCAGTAGCATATATATATAGGAACACGATCTCAAGAAGAGCGGTGCAATTGATTTCGCTTCACGTCGTATAATACTACTGTTGTAGTGGCCTCGTGGATCGTGGATGCCGCGGGCGCAACCGCGCAAAAAACGGCAAAACGGTCAGGTACTCTACCGATTATGTGCCACAGCAGAATAATAGAATCATATTAATAGTAGTAAGTAGTAGCAGTTGTTCCCGTTTTTGCCGTGGCCACTTTGGTGGACACCCCGAATTTGGTGGATAAAAGTCGAGTGGGATCAGCAGGGTGCTTGGTGGGCGCTATCGGCGGCTATTGTAGCTACTGCTGTTGTACCAGGTTAGTACAAGCGGCGCTGCGGCGGTGGCCAGGGTGCCGAGTGAAAGCAGGGCGGTGCAAGCATCGACCTGTAACTTCCTCTAAACAGGTTCGCTATTATACTATCAATACGTAGCCTCCAGTACTGTTGTACGAAGCACGATAGTAGATGTTTATGTTTCTAATAAGGTAGCTATTTAGGCACTCTGATTGATTGGCTTAAGGGTATGTTTTACGCGGCTCAATCAACTTAGAGTCTTTCCCAGTCACAGCATCCCGAGTCACCGTAGAGTCTTTCCAAGCTCAGCATCCACGCCGGCCGAGTCAACCTAGAGTCTTACCAAGCACAGCATCGCAGCACTGACCACTGGCATAGGGTTCGGGTTAGGGTTGGGGTCGGAGGGTCGGCTTCAGGCGCCGAGCACAAAACCCCCGTAAATATCTACTATCAAGGTTCGTCCACCCCTCATTAATAGTAAGATGCGAGAAGGGAAACCTCGTGTTGGTGCGCGACTCAGAGAGCAGCAGACATCGCGAAAAGAGAGGGAGGAAAAGCTGCAGCTAGACCACTACACACAGGCCTTCATTAGGGCGGTCACGGGCATTGTAGACAGGCAGGCAGGCCTAAGCGTACAAGTGTACAAGTAACGATGCGAGGCCGTATGATATGAAAGCAACGCACCCGGACTACTACTACGAGTACTGCTGTGTATCCGCGCTGCCGACGTGAACCTATTCCACGGCGGTGGTAGACTTATTATTAATAGTGCACAGATCATGATCTGCGTATCATACGTACAAGCAGATCATCTGCAACAGCAGTATAGTTCCTCGCCTGCCGCTGCTACTACTGCCTGTGTGGAGTGTGAGGAGTGAGGAGGCTATACAGGATCTGTATCGTAAAGATCCAACCCGCGGGAAACATGTGCCGATCAAGCAAGTAGATGAACACACATGTACACTACGTGCGAGTCAGTCCGACGCGCGACGTAAGGAATGTACAAATCAAGGAGATATATACAGCAGTAAATAGGACCAAATATTGTTGGAAAAAAATAGGTAAACATATAGATTTTTGTGTATGTCGTAGGTCCTATTTACTATGGCCCCCCTCGTAATAGATCATCATGGGGGAATCGATGATCTGTTCGAGGTGAGTAATAGTTCCTTTCCATTGTCTTTCGGGGAGCTGTGATCGATGACGGCACACACGGAAACATGTGGCATACGACCAGCCCGAGAGGGCGAGAGGGCACCCAAAATACTTGCAATAACTGCTGCGTACGACATAACTGCTCTGCCCTGCTGGCTGTGCTTCCTGCTGGTCAACAGAACTAACGAGTACGAGTACCAGTATGTGTGTACAAGCGCTCGCAACAGAACTGAATGCCAGCAGCGCTTGCAACACGATGTGCTACGGATTTGTCCGGTAATATAGAAGCGTTTCATTATTCATATGAATATTAAAACGTTTCTTACATTACCGGACATATTGGTACGTTTTGTTGCTCTTACTTCCGATTCATCGCCAGTTTGCCAGTTGCACTTGGGCCTACTAGAAGAACTTGAGGCACCTCCGAAATAATGAAAGAATAATCAACAGCCAACGCTTGCTTCCGTCTACCTGCCTCCTCCTCCGCCTCCTCCTCTACCACGGCAAGGGCGTCACGAGCTCACCTTTGATCTCGTCGTACCGCTTGTAGATGATGTAGCAATTCGTGCCGATCACCACAAGCGCCAGGATCACCGTCAGCACAGACAAACATCGAAAGAAGCACAGCGCTCGTGAGGCCAGCGGGCTTTCCTGCGGGGCAGGACGGGCGTCTTCCGCATCCGATTCAGGCGCAGGCGCCGGCGCCGGCTTTGATTCTCCCGACTCGTCCACTAGCTTATCTTCGAGGTTCCCTGTTGCTGTCTCGTCTCCCTCCCCCTGTGCCCACTTTGGTAGGTCGGACATCTTACTTTCGGCTGCTCCTTCAGGAGGAAGCAGGGGCGTGTTATCTATGCCGCTTGGAGAAGGCACGGTTTTCAGCGTTTATTGCTGAGAACTATTACAGATGCTCTCGTGCGTCCCGTGGTGTACGGACGGGATACCGCAGGCAACGGTCTGGTGGGCTAAGATGCCTCTCTGTTGCTTGCTGTCGGGTGCTGGTCTGTGTTTCGCTTTGAGGTGAAACTTACGAAAACAAGTGCACAGCCAACAGCAATATGGGTCTCTCGCGCAGCAGCAGCAGCAGCGGTTCTCGTGGAAAATGAAAAACCTCGCAGAGCCGGGGACGTTAGAGTCAAATCCCCGAACCAGAAACGCCTGTTGCATGTTTTTTCTTACAGCAGGCAACGACGACAATCACAAGATCAATCACTTTGCAGCAGTGGCGGACTGATCTTTGGGCGGTCTCGACAAACCAGAGACCATGACGACGAACACGCTCTTCGTTAGTGGAATCATGCCGGCAACGTCTCGGACAGAAATCGAGGACGAGTTCATGAAGTTCGGCAAGTGTTCTTGCTCCTTCCCTTCCAGGGTGAGCAGAAAACGAATGCAAGTATTGATAATGCTGTGGCAGCAGCAAGTACACAACCCGCGGCCAATGAATACACTTGGATTTAGAACGGCGACAGCAGCACAGCATCTCGCACCGGCTGCTGCTGCTGCTGCTGCTGCTGCTGCTGCTCGCATAGGACGCACCGACAACCGCTTGCCTCTCGACACCGCCCAAAATAAAAAGGTGCAGATCAAAACTCGTGCGGACCAGACGCAGGTGGCCAGCTGGTGAACATAGCTCTCTCGTGTGCTACTCAGCTGTTGCTGCTGCTGCTGTTCCCGCAGATGGAAAGTGGAAAGTTGATGCACATTGCGCATGACGATGAATGTGACCAGATCGATCATCAGATCAGATCGATCCAGCCTGCGGAGCAGCTTTCTCGCCGTTTTATTTTTCTGCCAAATTGCAGTTGCTCGCCTTTCCTCAACCCGAGGTGCCCATCGACGGCCATGGCAGGCCGTAGAGTAGAGGCGCACACCTCCTCGGCCCCAAGCACTCCCGTGCCGCACCCACTCCGGGGCTTCGGCAGCCGAGCACCGCGCAGAAAATCGATGCAACGATTTTGTGTGCTGGATTTGATAAAAATCAAAATGAAAAAACAGCCGGGGACTTCCGTTCGTTCTTGTTTTTGATGAAATCGGAGAACAAAAAGGAAATTGGAAATTGGAAATTGGTGTTGCGTTGCCCAATGATTGTTCTCTCAAAACGCCAAAACCTGTCTCTCTGCTTGTGCGCCGATTATTTATGGTATTGTGTTGTTGAAGATCCGATTTGGACGAGCGCAAGCTGCAAGCAGCAACGGGGTATATATTCGTAGCGCGCAGTTCTCGCACAAGCGGATCCATCCACATATAGACAACGTACAGCAGTGCCGGTATGTGATTTCGCTGCGTCGCCCGTTGTGAGAAAAAGCAGTCGATTTGTGTTCCTGCGTCACGTGCCCGCAGCAGCGGCTGTTTTCATACGAAACGTACTGCCACACGGGTAACTCGTGACTCGTAGTTCACGAGTCGCTCTGTCACGGGATGTAAGGACCGCTTGATGTGTCTGCCAGTATGATAGTGTGTAGCAGCACAGGAGCGCACCCGCAGGCCCACGGGCATCGTGTCCATACTTAATGTTAGATGCTCCGGTGAGTGTACAAGTCGTATGTATGATACGTACATACTGCTGCTCTGTACTGGTGTAACGGCAACTCACAAATCTACGTACAAAACTCGTCCACGAATCTGCCCGGAAATGTAAAAGGACCGTTTGGATATTTTCACTTCATATATGAAAAAAGAAACAGCCTTTGCATTTCTTGAGTCCTCGCGTGTCTGCAGCAGCACAGCTCGGCAGCACAGCAGCAGCAGCACGCGCTGGCAAGCCCGCGAATGCCGTTTTCAGTTTTCATACGTATCAATAGATTCTTGATAGATTAATACCAGGTAGTATATATAATACGTAACTCTAAACTCTCAAACTGCTGTATGTACCACTTCTGTCCTGAAATGTCATGTCCGTTTGGATATTGATATGAAAAATCTACCGGCCGTCACATTTCAAGACAGCGTGGTGTCGCGAGTCGTGACCGTATACGAGTATCATCGTTGATCGTGTTCGAGCAAGAGGATAAGGCCAACAGCCAAACAGCTAGAAACAAACCGCGGTACTTATTTACATACCTGGTATTTATTTCGTTCGACGTATATATATGCTGCCGCGCTGCTGCTGTACCTGGGACAAACTTCAAAAGTATGACACATACATAAAAAAAGCCTCCTCATCTAGAAGAAGAGCGATCGTTGCGATCTCGGTGCTCTACGCGGTCGTGTCACACCATGTGGTCTGCGCCATACAACCCCGTATGATGCATGCATAATAAAATATACCTGGTACCAGGTAAGGGATGATGGAATACATAGATAACCAGTCTCGTCGGTCAAGCCAGTCTGGCCCGCGGCCCCTCTGTGGACTCTGCAGCTGGTGAGTACACTGCTGTGAATGCTACGAGCATGACTTTGATCGCTTTGCGGACCCTTCGGGCTCCACTTTTATTTCAGTATACCTTTTTTGGGTAAGTTAGCCCGTAACCACGGGAATCGACCGCGTCAAGTGTTGGATTAGTACGGACAGATGGAGGTACTAGATAGAGAGACCGGCACGGTTTTTAATGTGAAGACAACAACAAACAACTACGTATACTCTCGGACTTCTGTGCACCGCCCTCGGAGCTACAATACCACCGCATAAACTATATGCTTCAGGGGCTACTGCCTTGTAATTCCGTAATTCCGATACAGCACAGGACGCCTAATAAGAAACAGGATATCTGGTCCAGGCTGGGTTTCTTATTTGAGAGAGGGTGCTTTCTACACTAATTTCAAGATAACGACTCTCGAATTTCTTATTTTCCCTCTAAATATCAGCCTGGCTTTTTCATTAGCCTGTTTCTTACTAGGTGTCCTGTACTTGAAGGGTGGGTTAGCCCCCAAAGCGTGGGTGCGGTTCTAAAGCAGAAAGGGGGTGGTATAAGTTTAGGAGGCAAAACTACTTGGAATCGCTTGCTGGCTTACTGATAAGATTTGCGGCGGTATTGTGGCACCGACGGTGCCCTGTCGACACAGCAGCGGTCCATCGTTACGTACCGGTTGAATGTCTTGTTAGTGTTGAATCCGCTACAGCAGTAGTCTAGAGGTACGCTATTGTTTCTAACGATACCCGTCCATTAATGTTCACGCTTCTGTATATATGATATGTACTTCGTATGGACTCGCAACGAAACTTTAACATTTGCGTCAAAAACATTAATTGTAATCCATGCTAAAATGATAATAGCGCCAGTACAAATAGCCAGGGAATAACGCCATGGAAAGCACAAAGTATTGATTCACGTTAATAATGTGAAGAAAACAACTCAACACCGACAGCAACAACAACAACAGCAAATAATGGTAACTGTAAATGCCAGATATTAGCTATATACAGCTGCGGTAACAGCGTTCGTGTTGGATATCGATATACAAAAAAAATAACAATCGACATGATTTCGATATTTTATATGATACGTCGACGCTTTCGTTCAATATCTGCATATAAAACACCGGGATGCCAGGGGATGGAGGGCAAAAGACGTTCGATACATATAATACGATATATCGAAAGTTCGATATTCCGATATATACCATAGATATCGAAAATGCGATGTTGCGATATATTCGACATATCGAAAGTTCGATATTGCGATATATTGCAACTTTCGATACGATATGCAACACTAAAACAGCATGCACATAAATAATAAGGTGAAGGCACGGACCGGGCCCCTCGACCCCGCCGAACGGCGGTTGACCGGTACGCCGTTTCATCGCTCAATGTGTGTGTTCGCAGTAAACCGTTAGTTCCACCCGGCAGCTTCCAGCACACCCAGTGCCCCGTGCCGATTCTTCATCCAAGAGAGATACAAAGTTCTGTGGTCATTTAGTAAGCCGAGTCGGGGGGCATCGTCGTACTGGTTACGGCCTGATATCACTTGATTGATCGGTTGGCATCACATTATCGGTTGATGTCACGTCGTGATCGATTCATCGCTTCATCATGCCAGTCGCGGTCTCAGGGTGAAACAACAACGCGGGGGGGGGGGGTAGAACAACATTGAAATGCCCACGCTGTTGCTTCTGCTGCTGCTGCTGCTGCTGCTGCTGCTGCTGCTGCTGCTGCTGCTGCGGGCACGTGTGCTATTATACTACTGCCTCTCTCTTCTGTAGATTGATTGCACTTTAGAAGCGTGGAATCGGTTTATATCTGCCACGTACAGACAGTAGAAAAAAGTTCGTACGTACGTAGGCCGTGTTATGTGGGTGTGGATCGATGCGACTGTTGGCAGGTGGCAGACGTTTCGCACATTTTCGCCAAATGTCGGTACGTATAATACATACCTGGTACTGCAGTAGATAAAGATACGCCCAGCGTAACTAAATACCAGTCCCAGTATGAATATGATGAGGCAATATGACCACATGACCACTGAGTACGGCATGAAAAACGCCGTTGGGCAGAGCTCGCTCGCGATATTGTATATACCAGGCTCTACTACGTAGATCCAAAAATACAAGGAACGTTATCTTTATAATATGAAGGCCCAAACGGTCCTTAACATATCCGGACAAAGCGGTATACCTGGTACTTACTATAGTGCGACTCTACTGTATATTTTTGTGAGTATATACTTGTACGGTTTGTCTTAATACTTTGGTGTCTGCTGCCTGCAGTACAGGAGCACTCGGCCGTATCGTGCGGAACGTGTGCGGCTACTGTTGTGCGTAGCGCCCTATCATAGCCTATGCGCGTGGCGATGGTTGGAGTCCTCTCGCAATGTGCACTGCTGTAAGTGGCTGTATGCTGCACCTGGTGTATTCTGTATAGACCTGGTATAATATGTGATGCGTGCTGTACTGCTGTACTGTCAAGTGCTACGAGTATGACTGCGTTGTGTTCTCAACAGTCGTGTATTTATAATGATGTTGCTATATACAATACAGCTGTAGTAGATGGTCCCTCCGGGCAGAGTGTAGCTAACGCTCCCTTAACTTTAGTTCCGCACCAGAGTACCGATGTCAACCTGCTTGGCGTTTGATGACACCATACGTTTTGCAACTATACTGTTGATGTAGCACTGGTATTGTTTATCGTATACTACTATCTATCTCGACAAGCGCCCCGTTTCATTTTGGCTTCACTCTTAACTCTTCACTTCACCCCTCGACCGTTTCGCGCTTCGTCTCGACCGTTTCGCGCTCGATCGACCGTTTCACGCTCTGTTAACCGTTTCACGTCGACCGATCCGCGCTCCTTCTCGACCGTTTGGAGCTCCATCGACCGTTTCGCGCTCCGTCGACCGTTTCGCGCCCCGTCAACCGTTTCGTAACCGTTTCGCACGCGTTCGACCGTTTCGCACTGCATCGACCGTTTCGCGCTTCGTCTCGACCGTTTCGCGCTCAATCCATCGTTTCGCGCTCAATCCATCGTTTCGCGCTCATTCGACGGTTTCGCTTGCCCACCTCAACCGTTTCGCTTGCCACCTCTCGACCGTTTCGCGCTCCATCTCGACCACCTCGCTTGCCGTTTCGACCGTTTCGCGCTCCATCTCGACCACCTCGCTTGCCGTTTCGACCGTTTCGCGCTCAAGGGCAACTTCGGTTTCATCGAGTTCGAGGACCACAAGGAGGCCAAGGACGCCATGCTCCACATTCACGGGATGAAGTTCAGCGGCGAGCGCCTGGGGGTCGACGTGAGTTTATGTACCGCACGCATACCAAAGCAGCAAGGAAAGCAGCAAAGAGTATGCCAGGAGACCCGCTCTTTGACCGCTTGACTGCCCGCCCCCTGTACTAAAAACTAGCATATTCAACCGAAAAGAGACCGCCTTGACGGAAGTCCGAAAGGACCTGTCTCTCTTGACTGACCCCGCCCCCTATACACAAAAAAAAACTATGCACCAAAAGTAGTATAGTAAGACCCGAAGACGGCTTAACGCGCCCCAAAAAGCCCCCAAATACGTCGTACCTGTCTCCTATATAGCATACCTGGTATATACCTGGTATATATACTGTAGCTTATTTGGCAAGCGGGGATAGTATGATACTCCGAAGTATATACTCGTATACTGCACAAATTATGCTAAGTCTATTTCGAAGGAGCGTGTGACGGAAGAGCTGTGTGCAGTTGTAAACGGGGTTAACAAGCCTTCCGTCACACTGGGGTGCAGCACGACTCAACAAACATGTTGGTATTTTGAGAGGCAGGGGGGGGGGGGTACTCGATATTCATGTATGGCCGTAGTCGTATTATATTACCATAGACCCGCGCATCCCTACAATGCCGGGACGGAGCATGTCGGGTTTTCACCGACCAGGCAGACATTGCTTGAACCAAGCGCGAAGCGCCGTGATTTGTTCGGCAAGTCGCATGGGGGGTAAGCTGAATCCTACTAAGAACCGCCTGTGAGGCGGACTTGCATATGGATGACAGCTATTAATACAATTAATTGATTTAATTTCCGGCGTGGCCACTTCCAGAGACAGCGGGGGGGGGCTGTTTCTGTTGGCCTTACTGTAGCAAGGAGACAGAGGTCACCATTTTGATGGACATAACAATAGGTTGTAGCCCGTGATTGTCCCCGATACGCGCACACAGCTGCTGCTGACACCATCGATAGCACACCAGTAGGTGATCTCGTTGACGGAGTCGGGCCATATTGAGTGAAGAGTGAACCCCGCTGTGCGGCTATCTCTGTATTTTATGAAATTCAGTCTACGAGTGCGAAAACATACACTGCTGCACCTTTGGCGTTTACGGTAGCATCAGTATCTTCTGTCGCTGAAGCAAGACGGACCACAGCGTCCCCTACCGCAGCTACTACCGTGATCAATAGCACATCAGTAGGTGCTTTCGTTGATGGAGCCCGGCCATATTTGGTCATGGGTATGCGCTGTGCCGCGATTACAGTCTACGAGTACGATAACACCTGGTACCGCTGCTGCGCTCTGCGCTGTTGGCGTTGACCTTAGCTTAAGTAGTTGCAGTAGTCGAAGCAAGCACGGACCACAGCGACCCTACGGCAGCCACTGCAGCTTCTTGTCAACATGAACGCGTAGCACAGCAGTAGGTGGTCTCGTTGACAGAGTCCGTCTATCTTCAGTCAGTGGTAAGTGCTATGCTATATACCGTAGTAGACTTTTCTGGTAGGTCGTGTGATGGTTGGTGACGATTTTCTAAAATGGACTGTCATTTTTTGCCGTTTCGTTTCGTTTCGTTTCGTGTCGGGTCTTGGTGTGCTCGGCAGTGGCAGAAACGGAAGAAGGCTCCGGCGGGGTCGGATATCTGGACTCCTGAGGTACGAACGGTCACGTGAAGAGGAAGGGGAGTGGGGGGGCGGGGGGGGGTACTCAAATTGTTGCTTGCCTTATTCATTTTGACCATTGACCACGCATCCCCGTCGAGACGGAGGGCGGGGCGGGCATTTTGCAAACAGCGGTCATTTTTGCAAGCAGTCGTCATTTTGCGAACAGCGGTGTGATCTTCCGTGTTTTTCATTGTTGGGGGGGTTGTTGAGCAACTATACTATATGAATAGAGACCGCGGTTTGAGCTCTTAACCGGCCTACCTTAAAACCAGCACAATTAAACCAAAATGGGCCTTGACGCGCCTGAAAAGGCTAAATTCTTCGTTGTCTTGGTCGTTCTGCCTGGCTCATAAAAAACGTTCACTTGGTGAACACGTTTTTTGTTTTTTTGTTTTGTGCTTATGCACCCAACCTGCATCGTGGGCTGTTCGCGCCATGCCCTCGTCGTTCGCCCATGCCCTTGGGTGGCGTTATTCGCGTGAAAATACATGAAGAGAACCTCGTGAAACGTTGAAGCATTATGTAGCAGTTTGTGCATTCGTTATGGGGTCCGTTCTGTATACCGTGGTAAGATACTCGTATATGGCTGTAACCTTGCTGTAGCATGTTGAGGATGTGTTCGTCGTGGAGGCCGCTCTCGGCGTAAAATAGTCTGACGCTTGCGCGAGGGTGGTAACAACCTTGCCGTAACATGTTGAGGGCGTATGCGTTTGTTTTCGAGGCCATTTTCTCGACGTTCAAGAGCCAGGTGAGGAGTGTACCCTGTACCGCTCTGGACCGCAAGGCGCGGCGACTTCCATGTAACGCATCTCAACGGCACTTGCTGTAGGGTATGCCCGTAACTCTCTTGGTTGTACTACTGTCACTATGTTTCCTCTTGTGTGTCGGTTCACTCTCTACCTGTGTTGCACTTCACCCCCCCCGCAGACCCCACGAGCAGGACCTGCCGTTGCTCCATCATCTCCCGCAGCAGCAGCACCATCTTATATCGTTCCGCCATCTCCCTCTGCATGGCCACCGCCTGTGGTTTATTCTCCTCTCCGTCTTCCAACTCTTCCCCAAACTTCTTCTGCCCAAACCTTTCTACCTCCTCACGTCAGGACAGCAGCAGCAGCAGCAAGCAGTCGTTTCTAACAGTTGGTTGCGCTTGGCCCCTTCCACCTCCTGCCGCTCTTCCGCCCATCTCCCCGCTACACGGCCGCCACCTTTCCTTCGCCAAAGTCGTGCTCTCTCCCTTCTGCCCGACACCCATCGTTCAACTATTAACATGGTATTGTTTGGTTTGCACGTGACACGGGATGGCCCATCAAAGCCCTCGGTACGGCTGGCTGTTCCCCTGCGTACTGGTACTGCGGTGATAATCATTGTGTTGTACTTGTTTTCTTCCATTGGTGCGATTTGTTTTTAGCCTGGTTTTTGTGGCCACGGGCTAGGGTTTTCAGGGAAATAAGCTAACGTGAGAGCAGCGACATCATCATCATCACATCATCGCCATGGTGTCAGTTCAGCAGCAGCAGCAGCAGCAGCAGCAAGCCGCTCACTGCATCACCACCCTCAACCTACTTTCTGCATCGCTATGAACATGTACCCTGAAGCAGAGCTTATGTACCAAACGTTTTGTCCCGCCGCATCTTCACCTTTCTTGGAAGCAATTCTGCCGCAACCTTCAATCCATTCACAGCTCGGACAGATCACCTGCAGATGGATAATCTACAGATAGATCATCGATTTTCAGGTAATGATCTAGATTTTTCAAGGCAGGACTATTCCCAGGTCTTGTATGAGTATGATCTACTTAGCTCATGTTGCCGGGCGGGACACGTATGATATAATCTGCATGATCTAGCGCATGTTTCCTGGGTTAGATCTGTACTGTACAGATCCTGCACCACCCCTCACAATGGCAGGCGAGGAACTAGATTATCTAGATGACCTATCTGTAGATCATAGATCATGATGTTCCCGGGAAGTGCAAATTTCTGGGAAACCTTAACCATTCAGCCGGGCAGCTACCAAAGCCGCCTGTTTGTACCAAAACTCTCGCGTAGCCTAGCCCTCCAGCAACTTCAATCATCACAGCAGCAACAGCAGTAGTTTTCTGCTGCTGCTGCTGCGAGGGGCCACAGTAACCAGAACGCAACGATGGGCCCAAGAAAACATGCGCCCGCCCCCCTCCCCGACTTACTCACCCCCCCCCCCCCCCGATATGAAAATGCACATAGGCCGCCGCGCCTCCCTCTCCTTATTTACACACCCATGTTTGGTTCTGGTTACTATGTTCCTCCGTAAGAGCCAGCACCAAAACCAGCGTTTTGCACTCTGCCGGAGATATGCTTCGCTTCTCCCCTACTCCCGTCGAATCCTTGTTCACCTCCTGAGTGCAACCAAGCCCCATGATTGCCCGGCCAATCCAGCAAAATGCATCGCCTATGTATCCCCTACCCAATACCGCCTCCCATATGATGCAACGTATCGTCCAACATACCCCAGGTTTCCTTCGTCCGAATGTTCCACGAAACATGCTATATATAATATGTACCTGTATGCTGTATTTTTGTTTTGTGCGTTTAACGGCTGAGCAACGGCTCCACAAACCCCATATCTACTCCACTCAATGTTCCACGAAACATGCAATGCGACTACCTGTATTCTTCTTCTTCTTGAGGCCGAAAAGCGCATGGCAGATCTCGGTCCCCATCCTTATAGGCAAGAATTAATGAAAATCCTTGCCCCTTCAGACGCGCGTTCATGATTGATCTCTCGATCTTCATCCGGCTAGCTTTCCCATACGACTATTGTGGTTCTGCATAGGGGGGTAGACAGCAATAAATCAACGCCTACTCAACGTTGAACCCGGCAATCTCTCGTCCGGTCGGCTCGTGAGGAACTCTAATCCCCTAAACCATTAAAATCAAATATATTCAGCTTGTGACAGCGAACGTCTCACCCTACTCAAGGAGCTTCGGTCCATAGAATATGCATTAGCCGTAGTTTGTGTTTTTGCGTTCAATGCCTGGACAACGGCGAGGCAAAAACTTATTATCTTATTATGCAGAAAAGTGGGCTTGTGTGCACGAGGTAGCTAACCCCCCGAGGTATATACGTACAGCAAGCAGTCCATGCTGCCGCCGACTTCTACCCGGACAGCGCGCAGCGCTCGGCTCATGGGGGGGGTGGGTACCTACGGGTTCATGACGCATGCTGCCACCGGTAGCGGTGTACACCTACAACAAGTTTTCTGAGGTTGCGTTTCTCACTTGATTATATTTAGTATCAGGAGCTCTTGGGCCTCACCCATAAAGTGGGTTGTTCAGATAGATCATGATGTAGATCATCTACAGATTTATCATGATCTAGACCATCCACAGATAGATCATGATATAGATCATCTACAGATAGATCAGGATCTAGATCATCTACAGATATTTGATGATCTAGATCATCTACAGACATATGATGATCTAGATCATCTATAGATAGATCACGATGTAGATCATCTACATATATATCACGGTCTAGATCATCTACAGATATAGGATTATCTAGATCATGTATAGTTCCTTGCCTGTCGCTGCGAGAGGTTGTGCAGGATCTGCATCTAGTGCAGATCCAACCCAGAAAACGTGTGCTAGATCACACAGAATATTCGGGTCCAACCCGGCAGCATGAGCTAGTTCATACAAGATCTGTCATACGGTAGATCTGCCTTTGAATGATCTAGGTCACGAAGTGGGAAGTACCTGTATGATCTGTATGATCTGTCCGAGATGCTTTGCAAGGGTGTGTTCGGTAGGGTGCGCCCAAAGTATATACCGGGAGTATTTCCTCGGTAAATACTTTTGGTAAGGTTGCGGTACGGCCTCAATATACCCGTACCGAACACTCCGGTAAGGTTCGGTACGAGCTTGATACCGGTACCCGACACTTGGGGTAACTTCGGTATATACGCCCACCAAGAATACCCCGGGTGCCGGTGTATACCCTACCGAACTCAATCTTGCCTTGATCCGTTATATGAAGCAGATATCTAGTCCATGGTGTTTGTATGGGGCAAATGAGATGTCCAGCCCATGGTGTTGTGTATCGAGCTTTAGCTCTTTTTTTTTTCTCAAAATGGGTTGTGGAAGTATAGAGCGCCTGAAGCGAGGAAGGAGCCTAAAAAAAGTTAGGTGCTGCCCCCGAAAGGCAAAACACGCCTCCGACACCATCCCGTCGACGATCGTGGCGGGCGGTGCTTGCCTCGAAGAGGACCACGGGAGCACGCCACGCTGCAAAAACACACACGCGCACGCACACAATTACGCGCGTGCTCGCACAGCGTACTGTTACCGTATACTATTACGGAAGTACTGTTGTGTCCCACAGCCGAGATCGTCGATACTGTACACGATACAGCTGGCCATGGAAGTGTGGTGTCAATCGCCAACGCTTTCGACTCCGGCACTCCCCCCCCCCCCCCGCCTTCCCAGATATGCAGAAACCGAATCACTATCGCCTCCGACCCTAGCAACCCTCACGCCTACCCCTCTACCCCTTCCCTGGCTATCTATGTGGAAAATAACGCTTCCGACATAGGCAACCCAACCTCCCCACCCTCAACCCTTCCTACGCTAGCGGAAAGAAAATCACCAATGCTTCATACTTCGGCAACCCCCTCCTCCCCCCTCCTCCACCCCTTCCCAAGCTACGTGGAAAACGAATCACCAACGCTTGCGACTCCTGCAACTCCCTCCCTCTCTCCCTCCCTCACACCTTCACAAGCTATGTGGGGAAAAAAACCACCAACGTTTCCGACGCCTGCAACCCCGCTCCCCTCCCCGCCACCCGCCCACCCGTTCGTGGGCTATGTGATAAACAAATGGCCAACGTTGCCGACCCCGGTCGCTCCACCCCGGCTCGAAAGCGATGCGTGGCCAATAATCAAACGACTAAGGCAAGCAGAAAGTTAGTACACCCCCCCCTCCTCGGCCATGAATACACGAGTGCACCCACCACCACCACCTCGCTGCACTCCAGCCCCCCTCCCCCTCCCACCTCCCTAACCCCTACCAAAATTTGCGGGGAAACGATATCACCTAACGCCCCCGACTCCGCGCCCCCCCTCCCCCCACCCCCCCCCTTCCCAAGTGTAGTGAGACAGCACGAACCTTCCAGGTTGTGCAACACCCACACGTTCCGCTCCCAGCTATGATAGAGAATCAGAATCATGGTCATTCGCGAGGCCTGCCGACAGAATACCCCCCCCCCCCCCCCTCGCCGGTCCGGTGTACAAGTCTGCCGGTGCTCCGTCCCGACATTGTAGGGATGCGAGGGTCTATGGTCATACGACTACGGCCATGCATGAAAATGAAGTACACCCCCCCCGCCCCCGCTCTCGAAGGATGCGTGGTCACATGGTCGAAATGACAAGGCAAGCAACAAATAAGTACGCCCCCCCCCCCCCTCCAAGCTATGTAGAAAACAAACCATCACTGCTTCCGACTCCGGCAGTGAACCACGCTCACCGCTCCCCAGACTACGTGGAAAGCAAATCACGCACCGTATTGAAAACGAAAACTGAAATTGGTGCACGCCAAATGCTTCGCTCGTCGTGTATAGCTTTCTAAACACGATTCCGCTACACAACGCTCCCGACCCCGGCATTCCCCCCCCTCTGCCCAACCGCCCTTCCCCCTTCCCAAGCTATGTGGAAAACCGAATCACCAACGCTTCTGACTCCTGTAAGCTCCTTCTCTCCCCCCCACCCCGCCCCAAGCTATGTGGAACACGAAACGTCAACACTTTCCAACTCCGGAGGCAAACCCCTTCGCAAGAAACCCCGACATGCTCCGTCTCGGCAATGCAGGGATGCAGGGGCCTATGGTCATACTGTATGACTGCGGCCATGCATTACACGAGCACCGCCCTCCTCCAACCCCACCCCATCCCAAGAGGTGTAGAAAACCCATCACCAGTCCTTCCTACTTCGAAACCCCCCCCACCAGGGCCGGAAGTAGGTAGTGAAATGTTGCCCTCTTGTGAACATATTTTTCAGTAATTGGGCGTAGCGCACTACGAGGTGAAGGGCTTGGTGCGACTTGCCGCACCACGGTGGTTTTGAAGCGCTGACACATTTTTTTCGGCGAAAGCGAAAAAACTGGTGCGGCTTTTTCTTCGCAGGCAGGCAAAAATGTCTCGGGTCCGTTTCGCGGCAGGCAAAACAAAACTGGGCTTGTTTTTCGCTGCAGGCGAAAACAAATATGGTCGATGATGAGCATTTTTCGCCGTAATGACATGCTGCTCGACACATTTTCCAGCGATAAATATCTGTGCGGCACAGAGCACCTTTCCTCCTTGTGAAAACCATGGTGTTTGATCGCAATTTTGCCCTCGTCTCTTTGCAAAATTGCGTATCGTTCCAATCCGCACTTAACAGGGGATAGAAGGAGCGCGTAAGACACACGTTTTGAGCAGATTGACCGATGTATATATGTAAAAAACAATCGCGCACCACGACCCGGCCGCCTGTATTTCCAGCCATGCCCCCTACCCCCGTCCACCCCTTGCCAAGATGTGGAAAACCAATCACCAGCATTATTTTTGCTCCGGCAACCCCCCCGCTCCCCCCAAGCAGCCGCTGGCCAGCTCGTACAAGCAGCAGCCCTGTCTGTCTGTTCGCGTGTTATAGCAGTCTGCCAGCACTGTTCCGTGCTGTACCCACTTGGCATTCCAACTCACGCGATCAGACAAAACACCGCCGACCTCGTTACGTGCTGCCAGAGAAAAAAGGAAGCTCCGGCGCGGTCAAGTGGCGATGGGCAGTACAGCCGAGACGACGCAGGGAGGGACAGAGAGTGGGACAGAGGCAGGCACAGGGAGTACGATGCGCCACGAGACGGCCGCAGGGACTACCCCCGCGACGAAGAGAGAGACAGGGAGAGGGGCAGGGGCGGGGAGAGGTCAAGGGGGCGCGATCGAGACAGGCGTCACTCCCACGAACATGGTCGCGACGAGCACTATAGAAGCAGCGAACTAGGTAGAGGAGGAGGAGGAGGCAGCGGAGCGAGGGGGAAAGGTGGGGAGTGGTCCAAACGCCAAGGGCGAACTCCCAGCCGCAGCCGCGAGTCGTGGCGGGGAGTATTCACCCCCCCTCGCGGGACCAGTGGCCGCGACGAGGACGCGAGGAGCGGGAAGCGGAGCCAGCGCAGCGGCAGCGGGAGGTGCCATGAGCGAGGGGCTCGGGGGTCAGGACCGCCGGCCTACGACCGCCCCGCCGAGAGCCCGAGGAACCGGGAGAGCCCCCGGAGGAGGGGGGGCGCGATGCTGAGCCCTCGAGAGAGGGATAGCCCGAGGGCAAAGGGCTTGGCGATGGGCGAGTGGGGAAGGGAGCGGGACCGGCACGTTGGGCGGGCTAGGCCGTCGCCGCGAATGAGGTGTGGAGCGTGTTTTGTCGGGGGGGGTTCCGGGTTTGAAAGCGCTGAATAAAAAATGTGACGTCTTGACGTGCGTGCGTGCGTGCGCACACAGCAGCAGCAGTGTAGGCACAAATGCGCCAAAAATGCTCGAAGACGTGCAGTTTTGGTCAAGGGGCAGAGGGGAGTACGGGGGAGGGGGGGGGGGGGGTGTACTTCCATTCCATGCATGGCCGTAGTCGTATGACCATAGACCCTCGCATCCCTACAATGCCGGGACGGAGCATGTCGGTTTTCACCGACCAGGCAGACATTGCTTAGCACCAAGCGCGAAGCGCCGTGAGGTGTTGGGCGAGTCGCATGAAGGGGGGGGGGGGACTTGGGAGTTGCTGAGTGTTGCGCGCATCCGACTGCTGCATGCGGGAGACGGCAGGTTGTAGGACAGATTCAGAGAGAGTGCGATGGTTGTGTTGGGAGCGCGCCCGATCGCTACATACGGGAGAGGGCAGGTTGAAAACCGGCTTCAAGCGATCTCGCTACGACTGGTTCTCCATTTCGGTTGTGTGAGTTCGAGGTTAGAGAAAGAGAAAACATGAGCGGTTGAAATCGTTCTGGTACACAAGTGGCCGGGACGCCGCCCCCCCTTGCACAATGTGGCCGTGAAAAAAACTCCTTTGTCGAGACATTGAACAATGTAGCACACCTTAAGGCGTACCGAACTGAGAGGGTGTGACGCATGCTACGGTAGAGAGAGGTGCACACCATGTTAAGGTTTAGCCTTCTGAGGGTGGTGACTTATTACTTGAGAAGCTCTATACGTCACCCAAAAACCTGATTTTGGACGAAAATAAAAGTGCTACGTACAATATCATGGCCTAAGGGCCCGTATTAACGAAGAAGAAAAAAAAACTATTTGGAAAAAAAAATAATCAAATCCGCTTTTCATTGGTCAACACACGCACCGGCACCAAAGATTAGGATCTTGGGGCATAATATTTGGTGCTGGTGCGTGTGTTGACCAATGAAAAGCAAAATTGAATTTTATTTTTTCCAAATTGAATTTATTTTATACTCGTTAATTCGGGCCCTAAGTATACAATGAAAACTACTGTAACACGAGACTATATAACAGTCCGACGATTTGGGGTTAACCCCTTAAGAACTGGTCCCACGAAATTGGGTAAAAACTACTTGGAATTAGTGTGGGACATTTTTTTTCAGGTCTGAATGGGTTAAGGAGCCCGACCATTCAGAAACGATTTCAGCCGAAAAGCGCTACCTCTATCGTACCACGCGGTCTTGTCGACACCTTGCGGGGTTTGCTATAGAAGACTGTTGAAAAAAATGTCTCCACAAGAATGTTTTTACGCCGACATGGTTTCAAAGGCTGGTCTGGGCCACCTGTGTAGCAAGTGTGATTCGGCACGTTTCATCCCACACTATGTATGAGCCGAGAAATGTGCCGATAGCTTCGCGAATTAAAGCTGTGACAACCGAGCCTGAGCCTCCGACATTGACACCCTCGCCGCCGGCCCTTACGCGTTACTTTGTCTGCCCCCCCCCCAAAAAAAACAAAAAAAATCAATAGCAGAAGTCGCAGCAGGGGTCGGCGTTTTTCTAGAGACGAAGGAGGCATTCGTGGCGTGGAAAACCGGGGTCGGTTCGGCGCGGGGAGCAGCAGACCCCGCGAAGAACTGAAGAGCAAAAACGACCGCAGCAGCATCACGGATGTCCGACGCAACAGCGGCGGCGGCGGTCGCGATCACAGGCGTAGCCGCGATCGCACCCGCAGTCGCAGCCGCGGCGGGGATAACAGTCGCCACCGCGATCGCAGCCGTAGCCGCAGCCGAAGCTTCGGCGGCCGCGGCGAGTTTTGGTCGCCCCCCGCCTCCGGCGGCAGCAACCGCGACCGCGGTGGTGTTGATGTTGGCGGGGGTAGTCGAAGCCGGAGCCGCGACCACCACCACCACCACCACCACCGCCGCCGCCGCCGCCGCTCGCATACCCGTGCTGGCAGCCGTGCCGTCGACCGCGACGGTGACCACGAAACGGTGGGGGATACCCCACGAGGGCCGGAGGATGGGACTACGGACCGAGGAGGGGTTGGGGAGACCCCGCGAGGTCCCCCTGGGGGTGGCGCGGCAGAGGGCACGGGAGCTAAGGTGCCGCGGAGCAAAAGCCGGAGTTGTGGGGACGGGGTTACGGGTGCTGGGGTCGACGGTGCGGCTTCGGGGAGCGGTGCGGAGGATGGGGGGGGCAGCGGCGGCAGCGGAAGCAGAGAAGGTGGGGTGGGGTGTTTGTACGCGGAGGAGTTTTGGGGTGTGAATGAAGCCGCAGAGGGCTCGTTTTTTTTATTTCCTGATTTGTTTTAATGCTGTCGCTGGTTGCCCCCTTGAATATGGCACCTGAGTACAACTGTCATCGGAATGGTCGCGTGCTGCTCGTGTTGCTGCGGTGATGCTGGTGTGTGCACCTACAGTGGTTCGCGGTATTACTTGCTTGCCGGTGCTGCTGCTGTTGCTGCTGGTATGGCTGCTTTGCCGATGCTGTGTTTACGCTGCGTGCGCCTACGATGGTCCCCTCAATTTCCCCCTTGCTGGTGATGAAGCGAGGCGGCTGCCTTACTGAATTTTATCTTCTTCAAGGTTTTCTTGGTAGACCGGTGCCCTCCCGTTTGCGGACCATGCCGATACAGTGCGGTTGGGGAGGTATTTATACGTTTGGTTCCGTTTTTGTTTCTGGCTGTAAGGACCCTCACACTCAGCTGAGGAACAACCCCAACGTATCTTAACAATTTTGCCCGTTGAAATGTCTGTCAAGAGATTGACTGCTGCACGCACTACGACTTCGTAGTGATGTTGGAAGCTCTGCTGTGTGTAACCGGGAATCCACGACGGACTGTGTGGATCGGAAGGCTCGGACTCTTAGGAAAGGAACTGACAAGACGAGTCTACGAAGCACTTATCAAGATGGGAGACTCTTCCAACAGCAACGTCAACCTCACCAACGCCATCATCGAGGGACTCAGGACGACGTTCGGCGGTAGAAGGCTCGCAAGCTCTAGAGACTATTAATAGTACAAGAAGCCCGCGGTTGTGCTCGGCGCCACACGCAGAGACGTCGCGAGTTCAATCAAGGTGAAGACCCGATCGACAGAAGAAATGGCCGGCACGGGCATCTCTCCTGCGCTCCCTGTGATACATGGAGCACAGTGACGCATGGAGCACAGTGACACATGGAGCACAGGCTACCTGTAACTTCGACCAGAACGTCAAAGGGTACACCCTACCTGATATTTTGGCAAACGAAGGCCTCTACGCTATTCTGGTCTTGCTGACAGAAAAAACGGCATCCCTACTGGTCCTCAAGCTCCAGGGTGAAACTGGAACCAGCGGGAACGGGCAGAAGGCCCTTCAGGAGCTGGCGTCCGAGCGCAGCAAGGTTACGGACGAGGTTGTCCGTGATACCATGGAGCGGGTGGTCAACTCCAGCATGAAACCCGGACAAGACCGACAAAGGTTTCGTGGAGAAGACTTTAGCGCGCTCCGAGGTCGCGAAGATGGGAGAGCATATTTATTACTGCAGGTTCAAGGGCATCTGCGTTCAAGGCTTTATATCGGACTACAGCATCAAGGTCATGGTGTAAACGCGACCCCGCCTTCGACACCGCCCAGCTGAAGACGGCAATGCGTCGCCTGTACCTTGACAGGATGGGATTTGACGACGGAGCAAGGGGCGAGATCGCTGGGCGTGGCGACGCCACGGCAGCGGAGACATCGACCTGCTCCTTCAACTGCGGCAAGCAGGGGCACTACGCGCGCAACTGCTACTACACAGGCAGGGCGGGACAGCATCAAGTATCCCGCTGATGTCCATGACAGGCAGACGAAGAGGACTGTCTTTTTCCAAGGGACAAGGCAGGATGCAAGGGCACAAGACCACCTCTCACGGCGACGCTGACTTCTTTACTATGTGCAGGGATCGCCGCGCGCCGCTAGACAGAAGTTGTGCCATTTACGCAATAGCACCTCTCACGGCGTTGCGACGTAGACTGCTACGTATGCGCAGGGAGCGCCGCGCCCACCGCAGAATGGCGGCGCTCACATCGCCCTTGTGTTGAGTGCTAGCTCCCCTCCTGACGGCGAGGACGAGAAGAAGCCGTCCCTCCACTTCGATGACGACTCCCTCAAGGGATCCGCACACACAGGGCTTGGTGGCTGGCACTGGCGGACGAGCCTGGCACCCCCACTCCGACAGATTCACGATGGTGGTGGGCAGCGGCTCGCCGGACCACTTTCGTGGATCAACCCGGCTGGTCAGCCTACTCCAGTTCACATCTTGCGCCATGGTCGTTCCTGGCCTGAGACGCCTACCTCTTCTCCCCCGCGAAAGCTTTGAAATTGGGGGGTAGGCCCCATCCTCGAGACGGGAAACCCCCCACGCCTGAAAACCGACAGCAACGCTTCGCTTCCGCTGAACTAACACCTGAAGGACATGGGTCTGTGCTCGTACAACGTGCCTCTTAGCGTTCTGGGTGGCGCGCTTGATACGTCATCAGCGCCCGCTGTAGCCCTTTTGCAGCACACGTAAGCGCCGGCATCAAGGCAGGCGAGTACACCTCGAAAGAGTTCCGGGAACTCGGCGTCGAATCAGTCATCGCCATGGAGCACACCACGACGGCAACGCTCCAACAGATTGGGATTTCTGATCCGGGTGGACAGACGCTTGTGGCCATGACCCGGGTGCGTGCTTAAGAACGGCAACGATGCGCTGGAGGAACTGTTACTTCGAAGCATTACCGACGCTGGGATTAAACGCCTTCGAGCGCTAATCCGGGACGTACCGCGGGAAACCTCCCGAAGGAGGGCATGTCATAGCCAGCAGCCAGAGCCTCATCGCCAACAGCCGGAGCATTGTCCCTCACCAGGGGCTAAGCCGTAATCCCCAGGGGCTGGAACGTCCTCACCAGGGGCTGGAGCACTACCACCAGAAGCTCGAGTGTCACCGCCAGAAGTCACATATACTATTGCGGCCGGGGTCACTCCTGCTGTTTCGCCCAGGGTCGCGCCTGTTACTGCCGCTGGAGTCGCACCAGATGCACGGCATCACGCGACCGCCAGCACGAGATTCAACCCCAGCACCGGGTACATCTTCGAGAGCGCGATTTTAAGGGAGGGGACGCCGGGGGCAACTCCCCCGACTAAGTGTGTGGATTTCGTCAAAACCGATAGAGATACGTTGCTGTCGTACGAGGCTTCCACGCTACGCCACCTCCAACACTGACAACACACGGTTCTCGGAGGCGGAAAAGTGAGAGCTGGGGCGTCTACCGTAGTCGAAAATAAGTTTGCAAGCTGCGCTTGATGCTTCGATCGCGTGTGGTACGGGTTATGGTATATTGATGATCTTGCGTGGTTACCGGTATGCGGCTATCTATGCGCAGGTGCATACTGGTACATCACACGGCACGTATCTACGAGCATACAGACTACTACCGATGCCACTGTATATGCCCGGCAAATAATGGATGATACGGTCATCAATATGTATACCAAACGGGCCTTGCCTTTCCGGACAGGGTGGTACCTCAACAGTATTATGGCTACTACCTGATCCTTGCGTGGTCTTGGTATATAGTATCATTTCAGGTATAGCAGCAGCAACATAGTGGAACGGACGTGGTCAAAGTGTCCACCCCCAAGTGGGTAAGCATGCCTGTGTGTACAGTGTATGCCCAGCGGTATAATATGTGCTACTGCTGTATATAGTGTGCGTGCAAACGCCGCATCTGTACGACGGGATTCGGCATGTTATTTTTCGTCGGTTTTTGTCTCGGTTCTTCTGTCGGCGTAGAGAACAGCAAAACATTTGCTTAATTGCGGTTTCATCGGTTTCGTCTTATTAATGTGGCGGTAGGGCTAAAGCGTACATAAGGGCCGTTATTATCGAAGGATCCTTGGTCCTAAAGTTCCAGATTTTCCAGATTTGTTTTTCGCGGGGTTTGTTTGTCTTCCAGATTTTCCAGACTTGTTTGAAAAACATGTGAATGCTAAGCGTTACAGATACCTTGCCCCTCTGTTCAAATCCCCAAATTGTGACAGAACGCCTCCACATATTTTGATAAAACAATCGAAAATCAAGAAAAACTGGGAAATGTGGAAAAAAACAATTTTTCCGATATTAACGGCCCTAACTCCACGATTTAGAATCTAGACGTTTTTGCCAGAGGGACAGGCCGAAAGGAGGAGGCCTTTTCGCAAAGATGCGGTCTTCTCTCTTTTAATATCTCGACAGAGAAGAATCCTCGCCTTGCGTCCGCTGACACACCCAAACGCCCGCACGCCGAGCCGGCGCCAACCACCCACCTGCACAACAAGCAGGGACCCACCCGTTCAGTGGATCGATCGATTGCATCATCTTATTTTGCTTCCTGGCGTACACTACGTAGCCAGTAAGCCAGACCCCTGTCTGTCCTTGCAGGGCGAAATAAAAGAGCTTCGTGCCCTGTACATGCTACAACGGTATCGTGTATCATATGTCGACTACGCCACAGAGAGCCTGCTTCGGCCCGTACCGTGGACCTAGGAAGAGGCTATACACACAACCACGCCAGCGAGACAAGGACGGTGATGACGCCAAGCCACGCGCTTGCTTTTGCTTTTGCTGCATTTGTGGCCGCCACGTGCTCTGCCCCGACCCGGCCAAGGCCTTCGTGCTCATGCCACGCGTTGCCCCAACCAACGTTGATGGGCAGGGGGTAGATAGACGGCACGCCAAAGAGGAGGGATACCCTTCAGGGAACCGGGTTCTGCGCAAATATGCCACTGCCCAGCGGAGGAAATTACTTCGCCAAGACTATCGTGCCTCTTCCCCTAGCGCCGACTGCGAGAGGCTATAATGAGACCACGATGAGGCGGCATAGTCTCTCGCAGTTGACGCCCGGGGGGGAAGTGCCATGGCCTTGGCGCCAGCATATCCTCAGCTGGGCAGTGGGTGGCAGGCGAAGGACCGCGTTAACTGAAGGGTGTCTCTTCTCTTGGCAGTAGCGTCTATCCACGCTGTGCCCACCACAATGTTTGGAGAGATGGAAATTCAAGGATTGTCGCCATGGCTTGCCGTGGTATGCTGTGGGGGTCGCCATGGTGTATATATACTGTAGGGGTCGCCATGGTAGTTCCTTCGCTTGCCGTGTCTTTCCGCGCGGCTTGGCGTGGGACGTTGTGGGGCTCTTTCATGGCATACCGTGCGGGTTGCCATGGCACCTGCCTTGATACTGTCGTGGGTTGCCATGGACATCGCCATAGAACCTGCCGTGGCAACGTAATGGCCGATGTCGACCCGTGTGGCTTTGTCATGGTCACTGCCACGGCATGCCACAAAAAAACTCGAATAAGTGTGGGCATGCCGGGGAAACGGTCAGGGTAAGGAAAGTCATCCACTGAGCTGTGAGCGGGGTCGTCCATTGCTTGCTTGCCATGCATCCTTCGATGTTGATTTCGGTGGGTACCCGGACTGTAGAGAGGAATGGTTCTAACGTATCCTGGTGTCAGGCAGAGTGCTGGTGGCGGGGTTCTGGTGGTATTCGTTTCGTGTCAGTGTGGTGTGCTGTGCGAGGTCTCGGTGTTTGGAGTGAGTGGAAAGCTTAATTTGGTGCAATTTCGTAATTTCTATTTTCCAAACCATGCACCATACCACGGCAAGTCGAGGCGACCATCTGTGAATATACATTTCTCCAACACAACTTGGTGCCCACGGGGTGGATAGACGGCGCCCCAAAGTGGAAGGGATACCCTGCTGGGAACCGGATTCATCGCAGGACGCCCACTGCCCCAGCGGAGGAAAGGGTTTCGACAAGACTATCGTGCCTGTCCCCCAAGCGCCAATTACTAGAGACCATGATGAGGCGTCATGGTCTCTCGAAGTTGGCGCGCGGGCGAGAGGCACCATAGCCTTGGCGTCATCATATCCTTCGCTGTGTAGAGAGCGCTCTGCGAAGAACCGGTGGCGCCGAAGGGTGTCCCTCTTCTTTGAGGTGCCTTCTATCCACCCCGTGTTCGCCACGTTTTGTTTTGAGGTATGTACGTTCGTGGCTATGTGGCCACGGCTTTTGCCGTGGTATGCCGTCGAACGTGCACATGTTGGTACATCATACGACTCGTACGATCATACAGACTGCTACCTATACCACTAAGTCCGGCAATGTAAGGATGAAGTATGTATTACGTACGGTTATCAATATGTATTTATGCCAAACAGACCTTTACATTTTCGAAGAGGGTGGTACTACAACAGTAGCTGCTACCTCGTACCTTTATTGTTCCTGGTAAAATCACATTCCAGGTACAACAGCAGCAACATATTTAGAAGGTAGTAGAAAGGACCTGGTCAAAGTGTCGAACCCCTCAAGCCGATAAGCATGCATGTATATTCGACATGTACCCAAAGGCGTTTGTGTGTACTACTGTTGTAGTCTATATAGTGTACGTGCAAACGCCGCATCCGTATGACAGAACCAGCGTGTTTTTGTTTTTGTCTGCTTTGTCTCGTTTCTTCCGACGATGTTGAGAAAAATTATCGATGTATCAATTGCGTTTTCAACCGTTTCTTCTTATCAATGTGGGCGGTTGGACTGGTCGTAAGGGCCGTTATTATCGAAGGTCCCATTGTCCTAAATTTCAAATTTCCAGATTTTGCCGATTTTGTTTCCAAAGGTGTGAATGCTAAGCGTTCCAGATATTTTGCCTTCTGTTCAAATTCGCAAATTACGACCGAACACCACTGTATCTTCATACGACAAAACACCTCTGCATCTTGATACATACGGCAGAACACCTCTCTGTATCTTGATACAAAAATCACAAATCGAGAGGATCATGGAAAATCTGGAAACCAAATATCTCCCATATTATCGGTCATTAGACCTATGCCAATGAGAAAGCAAGTTGAAAATCGATCTTTGAAATATTTGCCTGGAGTTTTCAGGCTGAAGATCCGCTCGTACCGCCGCTGTGGGGAAAAAGGGAAAAAAGGGTTTGATTTGTTTCTTATTTTTTTTCAAACGGCTGCAGGCGGCGCAATTTGCCTTTTCTCGTTGCAAATCGTCAACACCCTGATAAAAATCAGCTCGTGCGACGATAGACCTTCGATCTCGGCATAGACTGAGCCCACGGCCAACCCGCTTCGGGTCGGGCAAGGCCGACGAGTGTACATGACGGCCTCGAAGGTATCAGGTGGATCCATGGTCTAGGAGGCGAGAGATTGCCGGCGGCGTCCTACGCTCTTCTCCCAAACCCGAAAAAAAAACTATTTTTTGCCATTTGAGACGGATCAAGACATTTTGTCATCTGTTTTATGCACACCAACAGCCAATTGTTTGTTTATCAGACGCCTGGCCAGCGCCCGCCACATATCACCGACCATCGTGTGAACACGGTGACCCTAGGATGGGTCGGAGCCCGTAACGAGCGCACCGCGTTCAGAATTCATGACGCAGTCGTTGGTTTCGTCGATCCATGTCTGTCGAGGACTCGAAATCTCGCCGCTTCGAACTAACATTCGCCAGAGTTTTTCTCAAGCCGATCTTGTCCCAACATCGGCCTGATAATTGCCTTTTTCGGGCTTTTCCAAAAGTTGGGAATATTCCGTTTGAAGAATCGGTCCCATAGCAAGCTTGTTCTGGAAAAATCTGGCGGGGATCTTAGGAATTCAAACTTTTTAGGGTAACTTTGCTTTCCCATTGGCATCGGTCTTAGGCTGTTTGTTTTCTGTGTGTTCGTTTTTTCGATACGATTTCCGCTTTTCTGGCGTATATATTTGTATTTTTGGCCGATATACTGAGGGAATCAGCCAAACACTTCTCGGAATGAGTCCAGGTTCTCTCCGAGGGGTACCCAGCTCAAAACTCTGCTTGTCCAGATGCGCGGTTCGAGTATTTAACCACGGTGCATTATCCGTCGAAAAATCATTTCAAGGTATTCCTCGTTCGAAAATAGACCTATTTTTGGATTTGGAGCTACTTCAGATGTGTTTGATCAGAAGTTTGGCTAGTCTGTAATAATGCCAACTGCGCCGGCGGAGAAACGTTTTTTTTTAGCTTCGTACCTCTCGGACAGTACGTGGACACATTAGGAGAAGCGAACGGCAGACTCCGTGGCTTTGTGGGCGTAAAACGTTTGTGATTGGCTCAAAATCCCTAATCGAATCTTAAAAAAACAAATCGCATACGATAGGAAACAGCCTAAATCCACGATCTAGATTATAAACGTTTTTGCCAGAGAGACAGACTGCAAGGGGTGTCCCTTCTCGCTAACGTCTGGCGTTTTCTCTTTTGTCTCTCGACAGAAAAAGAAGCCCCACCTTGCGTCTGCCGGCACATCATGACGCCCGCACGCCGATCCGGCGACCACCACCCACCTGCACAACAAGCAGGGACTCACCCGTTCAGTGGATCGATCGATTGCAGCATCTTCTTCTGTTTTCTGACCTACACTACGTATAGCCAGTAAGCCAGACCCCTGTCTGTCCTTGCAGGGCGAAATAAACGAGCTTCGTGCCTTGTACATACTACAACGGTATCGTGTATCATACGTAGACTACACCACAGAGAGCCTGCTTCGGCCCGCACCGTAAACCTAGAAGAGGCTATATACACCGCCACGCGAACGACAAGGACAATGGTGACACCAAGCCGCACGCTTGCTTTTGCTGCATTTGTGGCCGCCACGTGCTCTGCCCCGACCCGGCCAAGGCCTTCGTGCTCATCCGGCGCGTTGCCCCGAACAACCTGATGGGCAGGTGGTAGATAGACGGCACGCCAAAGAGGAGGCATACTCTTCAGGGAACCGGGTTTTTGGTAAGTCTCCCACTGCCCAGCAGAGGAAATGAGTTCGCCAAGACTATCGTGCCTCTTCCCCGAGCGCCGACTGCGAGCGACCATGATGAGACCACGATGAGGCGCGGTCTCTTGCAGTTGGCGTGCCGGGGAGAAGCACCATGGCCTTGGCGCCATCATGTCCTTCGCTTGGCAGTGGGTGATTCGCCAATCTCCCCGTTCACTGAAGGATGTCCCTTCTCTTGGGAGTATCGTCTATCCATCTCGCGTCCACCACGTTGTGGAGAGATGGAAACTCAAGAATTGTCGCCACGGCTTGCCGTGGTATGCTGTGGGAGTCGCGATGGTACATCCGCCGCTTGCCGTTCCTTCCCGTGCTGCTTGCCGTGTTTCGTTGTGGGGCTCTTCCATGGCACACCGTGGGGGTTGCCATGGCACGTGCCATGATACTGTCGTGGGTTGCCATGGGCATACACATAGAACCTGCCGTGGCAACGTCGTGTCCGATGGCGACCTGTATGGCTTTGTCATGGTCACTGCCACGGCATGCCACAAAAAAAAACTCGAGTAAGTGTGGGCATGCCGGAGAAACGATCAGGGTAAGGAAAGCATCCACTTAGTGGTGAGCGGGGTCGTCCATGCTTGCTTGCCATGCATCCTTTGATATCGATTTCGGTGGGTACCCGGACTGCAAAGAGGAATGGTCCTAACGTACTCTGGTGTCAGGCACAGTGCTGGTGGCATTCCTGGTGGCATTTGATGTGTGTATGTCTGTGTGGTGTGATGTGCGAGGTCTCGGTGTTCGGTGTGTGTGGAGGGTCTAATTTGGTGCAATTTCGTAGTTTCTATTTTCCAAACCATATACCGTACCACGGCAAGTCGCGGCGACCATCTGCGAATATACATTTCTCCAAAACAACTTGGTGCGCCCACGAGGTGGATAGACGGCACCCCAAAGTGGAAGGGATACCCTGCAGGGAACCGGATTCTTCGCAGGACGCCCACTGCCCCAGCGGAGGAAAGGGTTTCGACAAGACTATCGTGCCTGTCCCCCAAGCGCCAATTGCTAAAGACCATGATGAGGTGTCATGATCTCTCGAAGTTGGCGCGCGGGCGAGAGGCACCATGGCCTTGGCGTCATCATATCCTTCGCTGTGCAGAGAGTGCTCTGCGAAGAACCGGTGGCGCCGAAGGGTGCCACTCTTTTTCGGGGTGCCTTCTATCCACCCCATGGGCACCACGTTGTTTGGAGATAAGTACGTTCACGGCTATGTGGCCACGGCTTTTGCCGTGGTATGCCGTCGAACGTGCAACATTGGTACATCATACGGCTCGGACGATCATACAGACTGCTACCTATACCACTAAGTCCGGCAATGTAAGGATTAAGTATGTATTACGTACGGTTATCGATATAATATATATTTATGCCAAACAGACCTTTACATTTTCGAAGAGGGTGGTACTACAACAGTAGCTGCTACCTCGTACCTTGATTGGTCCTGGTAAAATCACATTCCAGGCACAGCAGCAGCACCATATTTAGAAGGTAGTAGAAAGGACGTGGTCAAAGTGTCCAACCCCTCAAGCCGATAAGCATGCATGTATATTCGACATGTACCCAGAGGTATTTTTATGTACTACTGCTGTAGTATATATAGTGTACGTGCAAACGCCGCATCCGTACGACGGAACCAGCGTGATGTTATTTTGGTCGGCTTTGTCTCGGTTCTTCTGTCGATGTCGAGAAGAATTATCGACATATCAATTGCGTTTTCAACCATTTCTCCTTATCAATGTGGGCGGTTGGACTGGTCATAAGGGCCGTTAGTATCGAAGGTCCCATTGTCCTAAATTCCCAGATTTTGCCGATTTTGTTTCTGAAGATGTGAACGCTAAGCGTTCCAGATATTTTGCCTTCTGTTCAAATTCACAAATTGCGACCGACCACCTCTGTATCTTGATACGACAGAACACCTCTGCATCTTGATACAAAAATCACAAATCGAGAGAATCATGGAAAATCTGGAAACCAACAGTAGTCTCACATATTAACGGCCTATAGGCTGTTTGTTTTCTACCAGGTATGCGTTTGTTTTTTCGATACGATTTCGTTTTTTTTGGCGTGTATGTTTTTTTGCTTTTGGCCGATACACCGAGGGAACTGGCCATACACTTCTCGGAATGAGTCCAAGGTGTCTCTGAGGGGTGCCCAGCTCAAAATTCCACTTCTCCAGATGCGTAGTTCGAGTATTCGACCACGGTGCAAGTCCGACGAAAACTCATCTGACGGCTTTTCTTGTTCGAAAATAGGCCTTTTTTCAGATTTGAACCTACTTCAGATTTGTTTAATTAGATTTTGGCTAGTCGGCAATAAGTGGAACTGCGCCGACGGAGAAACGGATCTTTGAGCTGCGTATCTCTCGGGGAGTACGTGGGCTCATTCCGAGAAGCGAACAGCCGACTCCGTGGCTTTACGGGCGTAAAACGTTTGTGATTGGCTGAAAATCCCAAATCGAACCATGAAAAAACAAACCGCATACGATAGGAAACAGCCTAAATCCACGATCTAGATTATAAACGCTTTTGCCAGAGGGACAGACCGCAAGGGGGGTCCCTTCTCGCAAAGATTTGGCGTTTTATCTTTTGTCTCTCGACAGAAAAAGAAGCCCCACCTTGCGTCTGCCGAGACATCGAAACGCACGCACGCCGGTTCGGCGACCACCACCCACCTGCACAACAAGCAGGGTCTCACCCGTTCAGTGGATCGATCGATTGCAGCATCTTCTTCTGTTTTCTGACCTACACTACGTATAGCCAGTAAGCCAGACCCCTGTCTGTCCTTGCAGGGCGAAATAAAAGAGCTTCGTGCCCTGTACATACTACAACGGTATCGTGTATCATACGTAGACTACACCACAGAGAGGCTGCTTCGGCCCGTACCGTTGACCTAGAAGATGCCATAGACACCGCCACGCGAACGACAAGGACGATGGTGACACCAATCCGCACGCTTGCTTTTGCTGCATTTGTGGGCGCCACATGCTCGACTCCGACCCGGCCAAGACCTTCGCGCTCATCCGGAGCGTTGCCCCAACCAACGTGATGGGCAGGGGGTAGATAGACGGCACCCCAAAGGGTAGGGATACCCTTCAGGGAACCGGGTTCTTCGCAAATCTCCCACTGCCCAGCGGAGGAAATGACTTCGCCAAGACTATCGTGCCTCTTCCCCGAGCGCCGACTGCGAGAGGCCATGATGAGACCACGATGAGGCGGCATAGTCTCTCGCAGTTGGCGTGCGGGGGAGAAGCAATATGGCCTTGGCGCCAGCATATCCTCCGCTGGGCAGTGGGTGGCAGGCGAAGAACCGCGTTCACTGAAGGGTGTCTCTTCTCTTGGAAGTATCGTCTATCCACGCCGTGTCCACCACAATGTTTGGGGCAGCGCGCTTCATGAGCACGAAAGCCTTGGCCAGGTCGGGGCTAACCACGTGGCCACAAAATAATGCACCAGGAGCAAGCGCGCGGCTTGGCGTCATCATCATCTATGTCGCTAGCGTGGCTGTGTATATAGCCTCTTCTAGCTCCGCGGGACGGGCAGAAGCAGGCTCTCTGTGTAGTCTCCGTGCAGTATACCGTTGTGTACAAAAACGAAGCTCGTTTCTTTCGCCCGGCATGGTCGGGCAGGAATATGATTGCTAGCTACGTAGTGTAGAGGTCAGGAAACAAAAGAAGATGCAGCAGTCGATCGAATTCTCGAACGGGTGATACCCTGCTTGTTGTGCAGGTGGGTGGTGGTTGCCGGCTCCGCATGCGAGCGCTTTGATGTGTCGGCGGACGCAAGACGAGGCTTGCCGAGAGACAAATAGATAAGGCCACATATTTGCCAGAAGAGACCATTTTTGCGGCTTGTCGCTCTGACATAAAAGTCTGTATTCTAGATCGTGGGCATACCCCAGTCCAACCGTCACATTAATACGATGAAACCTATGAAACCGCACTTTTATTTTATTTTATTTTTTCGTTTTGTCCTAAATTTCAGATTTCGTAATAATATGGACCGGCACGTACGTCGATGTTAGATTTTGTGTTTCGGTACAGTGGGCACTCCTTGGTTAGCCGCGTCACGCACTCTCATCTGCATATTCCTCTTATCTGTAATGGGAAATATCTAGATTTTATAATAGGTGGGACAAGCCGTTGTGACCGCTCTTAATCCCAGAATGTTCTCAACTCGCTCACTCTTAACTCGGGGTACCCACTGTACCTTCGTATTATGCTGGCTGACCACAAGCAAGAGACGACGGGCACCTAATACATGGGGGGACGCCAGCTGCCAGTTTCAGGCGTCGCCAGTCACACCTTGAGGGGCTCCCGTACTAGAACTAGTATATTAAATCTAGACCGCCGCCTGGCCGTCACAGGCCTAAACTGCCGTCTCCGGGTTTGTTTGAAGGGTAGAAGACGCGTTACCACAGTGTATTGAGTCTAGAAGGTAATTTGTCACAGGCCTCAACTACCGTCTCCTGCCATATTACTGACGGGTAGAAGACGTGTTATTCACGGAATCTTGATAGGGAGAAGTGGCGGCAATGGCAGGACGGGACGGTATTTAGGGGGCAGGTTTTGTCGGCGGAACGGGGCGGTATGGCCAGGTTTTCTTGACTGGACGGGACGGTGAAGTACAACGGAAGTTTTTTTCTCGGCGGGACGGGACGGTATGAGTCAACGGTAGGTGAAAATGTCGACGGGACGGGACGGGACCAAGATATCATTCTGACGACGGTTTTACCGTCCCGTGTCGCCGTTATCGTCAATTCCGTCCCGTCAAGAATCCGCGTAAAGCGGTGTTTTCTTTTCATGTGTGCTTGTTTCTTGCTCACTCGCTGGGCATAGCCGAACGGCTTGGCTCTACGTGTCCGTACGTGGAATAACTGTAGCTCCCACCAAACACACGGCACCCGGAACTTGTTTCTCGTCAAAGAGAGCCACCAAAACTCTGCGACATATATATATATATAATATCTGGAGAGCCGGCAGCAGCATCCGTTATACCTCAAGATCCACACTCACCTGGGAAACCCGGGGATGTCCCCTGGATGTCCCCTGACCACTACAGACAACTGCGATAATAACGATATTAATACGCGAAAC
>MEHQ01000559.1:77388-151945 GCA_008828725.1 Saccharina japonica
CCCCCTCCCCACAGTTTGCGTAGGGAGTGCCCGCGACGTCAGCATGGACTCGACCCAGGAGGCCTCGGAGGAGGACATGGGCGGCGCTGGCGAAGATGGCGCCTCAGTGTTGTCACCGGAGGGGCCCTCGGGGATGGACGAGGAGGCTGTCGAGCCGGAGCTGAGCTCGTCGGCGATAGAGGGCATGACGGTGGGTGGTGGTCTTCTCCCGTTCGACCTCCCTTCTTCACCGCGTTACGTAGTGTTTTTTTTTCTTTCGTTCGCACATCGTCGGACGGATCATCGATTCCCACTATTAATACATGATCTAGAATATTTTAGGGAAGGTAGATAGCTGATTGTGTGTGATCTTTGCTCATGTTGCCGGATGGGAGTTTTGTTTGTCTGCGTGATCTGCAGTAGGTCTTGTTTCCTGGGTTGGATCTGTACTTTTCAGATCCTTCACAGCACCTCATAACGGCAGGTTAAGCTCCAGATGATCTATAGATGATCTACCTGTAGATGATCTGTCCGTCCGACGTGTGTGTGTGTTTTCGGCTGGGTGTCCAAAGGAAGGCGCCGCGAGATTAATTTACATGCGCGACGACTGGCAAGCAGCGCTAACATTGCTATCGGTCCAGCGCTCGGACGCTGAACGGTAGCGCTTCGGACGTATCATATGTACGAAGCTCGGGCTGTATCTGTCCGCAAGATTGACGGGGGGTTTTTTAGATTTCGGTGACATTTTTGTGTCTGGTAGTCCGATCGATGTTCTGCTGTTGAGCTCTAGTTGCCAGCTTCGGGCAAAGGCGTGCTTGGTGTTTCGATTGCACCCCGTGGGTTGCATGGGCGTTGGGGCTTAATTCATTTTGTCATTTTTTCGGCGATTGATTTTTTTTGCTGCAATGGGATCCCTCGGGCTTGGGGGCATATTGTTGATCACCGGCTGACCGCGATATTGTGTTATCCCCAGATCCCGTCGGGTCGAACGCGCGTTTTTTTTTACCAATACAATCGGTGGCCCCCTTTTTAGGGCCCGTTTTAACGAAGAAAAAAAAAACAATTTGGGAAAAAAAATCAAATCCGCTTTTCATTGGTCAGAATCCGCACCACCACCCAAGATCAGACCCCAAGATCCTAATCTTTGGTGCTGGTGCGTGTGTTGACCAATGAAAAGCGAATTTGAATTATATTTTTTCCAAATTGAATTTATTTTATATTCGTTAATATGGGCCCTTAGGGACCTCGTAGCGCGTTGGGGGTTAGAGGTCCGTTATACACCAACGTCCCTTATCCGGACCTGAAGCCCCTTCTCATAAGACAGTGGGGGAAAAAACTGCACGCAGAAATTTGGTGTCCCCTTATACACTGTCTTGTCTTTCGTGGGGTCCCTTGCAAGGGTTGTATCTACTGGATGTGCTTTCATTTAGGTGCTCGAAAAGAGCGAGCAGGCAAGAGGGTAGACCCGGCAGCCGTTCGAATGCTCTGTTGAGCAAGAGACAGGCAGTGGAAGTAAATCGAGCAACGGTTCTAATATTTGTTTTGGAGCAAGGCGTACGTACGTAGGTCGCTTGATTGTCGTTTCGATATCATAGGGGCACCCTGCGTATTCTTGGACGATTTTATGTGAATGAGTTTTAATTCGATGTTTTGTTGCGTAGCTTGTGGCCACGGAACTTGTATCTTATTGAGGTAGGAATAGGAAAAAATAGCCAGTGCGGACCCTGCAGGTGATACATGTCTTTGATGGTACATAGATATAACATATGTGTATCCTGTATGAGGCCTTATAAAACTATAAAACCCGGTTTTACGCGCGATCGAAGTAACACACAGAGAGCTTGCAAAGATGAGTTTCGACGAAGTCCTCGATCTCACAGCTGTTTTTATGTTTCATGCTTTATAAATAGAGACAGCAGTTTAACATGAAAGCCAACACACACACACACAAAACACACAACACTTAACACGACACATCACAACACAACACATATGAACACATACAAGCCCAACACAAGACGACACATACGAGCAACACATAACAGACGCGTGCTACAGCCCAGCACTTTTGGGCCAAAATGTTTCTGCCTGGCGTTTATGCCGGGGGACCATAGTAAATAGGACCAAATGTTGTTTGTAAAAATAGGTAAAGACATACCTGATAGGTTTTTGTGTGTAACATGGGTCCTATTTACTACCATGGTAGATAGAACCAACTACTGTCATTAATAGTTAAAATTGGTAAATATATACTGGGAGATATATACTGGTAGGTTCTGGTGTGTACCGTAGGTCCTATTTACTAGTGTTTACTATGGCCCTTGCCCGTAGTACTGTAGTATGCTCATTAACCCAACATCGTTGGAACAGCATTACTTGATAGTGTTTTTACAATAGTATTCGTGGTATATATATACCCATATAGACTTTGGGAGATGTTGCACTTGTAGCTTTTCTAGAAAAAAAAAAAGTTTTTCGAGTGTCTTGCTAACAGTATAGAGCTCCTAATGTAAGAAAGGGGCCTCATAATTTGCTGATGTTACTCCTGCCGCACGATGCGTCACAACACAACACAACACAACCCAACACAACACAACACCGTCATTCCCCCGTGTGTCTATTTACATGCGTGTTGACACAGCTGTCCGAACTGCGAGAGGAGCTCAAGAGTCGAAGCCTTAACTTCTCGGGCAAGCGCCCGGCGCTGACCCAACGCCTGTCCGCCGCGGTGGGGTTGTGAGTGTCGGGGTGCCTTGTGGGCTTGACCCCTCGCGGGCTATCGCTGGGCTGTGGTGCTGCTACACCAGCCCATGTTGTTTGACTCGCCCTGATGCAGGTCGGCCCCTCATAGTTTTTTCGTGCATGTCGTTGGCCTGATTGGTGGAGGCTGGTCCTTTCGGCCGCCCGTGTTTTGGTTTAGTTTTTTAACCGCCACCAAAACGCGGCCCTAAATGCAGGTCGGCCCGGCATAACATTTCCTTGAGGTCGTTAGTTTGATTGGTCGAGGATGGTCCTTTCGGCCACCCGTTTTTATTTTTGAGCGTCACAAAAACACCGCCCTTGCCGAACTCGAGCCCCCCAGCGGGTTAGGGGTAGTGTTCGGTCGGGGGTTGGGTTACTCTAGGTCGACGCGCTGGGTTGAAATTGACCATCAACGACCTGTAGGGGATTTTATTTGACGGGCCGTCCTGCATTTAGGGCGAGCCCGTTTGTTTGTACAGGTGGTGGGCGGTTATTGTCGGTCGATCGATGTGCTCCGCGGCACTCACACCCCCCGGGTTGTTCTTGCTTTCGTTCGTTTTGGGTGCAAAACGAGTCACTGATGAGGCGGGCTCTTCGGCCTCGTCTGGGCCGGCATTACGCCATGGTGTGTTTTGGCTGATGCAACGGGCTGCGTGGTTTGTGGGGCAGATATTTTGTTTGTTTTTTTCGTTGTTGCTGGTCGTTAGGTTATCTTCGGCCTGGACCTGCAATACGCCAAGGTGTATGTTGGTTGGCATGGCGCGCTGTGACGTTTGTAGAGCAGGCCTTTTTCTATGTTTTTTAAGTCGTTGTTGTTGGTCGCTGGGGTTTCTCCTATCTCTCCCTGCGTTACGCCAAGCTGTGTATGTGGTTGACAGTGTGAGCTCGGAGTTTGTAGCGCAGGTTTTTTTTTTAGGTTAGTCGTTTTATTGGTTATTGTTGAGTTCTCCCGTGCCAGGTCTTGTATTGATTGGCGTAGGGGGCTAACAGGAGGAGGTACTCATATAGGTTATTTCTTTCTGGGAACGACACAGTTGACGTTGCCTGCTTTGTGAGAAGTAGGCAAGGTATTTTTGTTTTGTTATTTATAAGTCTCGTTCTTGTTTGCAGTAGTCGTTGGGTGCGCTTTGGGCCTCGTGTTTGGCGCTGCCGCCTTACCTGGGGCGCTGTATTGGCCTCATTCGTTGAGGGTGCCGACCGCTTGAAGGTACCACCGGCTAGAAAATACGCTAGGAGACCGGTTTTTGTCAGGACTGTTCACGAGTCGGGTCAAACCTCGCGGATCGGGCCGGGTTTGGCTAATCCGGCCCGACCCGACCCGTGAGAGTTTGAAAACCTCCTGACCCGACCCGACCCGACCCGAACCGTGAGATTAAAAATAATCCTGACCCGACACGTGGCTGGGGGTATGATTCGTGAAGAGCCCTGTTTTTGTTCTGGCGCGTCGACGCCACTTGTTTGCCTTGATATACTAGTTTTAGTGTGAGGAGGGGTTAGGGGTCAGTCAAGGGGTTAAACCGCGGTCTCCTGTATATCGTATTTGACAGCTATTATGTACGGCACCTGGCAATAGTTTGGTTTTGTGTTTAGTGGCCGTGTTCCGGCGCGTGGAACTGGGTTTGGTATTGCTGTAGAGTTGTAAGGTTTCGCTGGCGTGTGTTACATGCCCGTGGTTCGTGAGGGGTGTGCTAGAATTGGTGATATGCTATGTAGACTACTTGCCTCCGTAGTTTTGTTCCCTCTGTTTGGCTGGGCGTATCTTGAGCGCTTCTGTGATCGCGAAAAGGGTCGCGTTTCGTCGCCTGTTTGCCCCCCTGGAAGTGGACACACCGGTTTACACATCGAGTCCTTCGACGCTGTCATCCGTATGCAAGAAGGTACGCTCAAGATGCCGAAGCCCGCCTCACAAGCGCTTCTTAGTAGGATGCAGCTCACCCTTCATGCGACTCGCTGAACACCTCACGACGCTTCGCGCTTGATGCAAGCAATGCCTGCTTGGTCAGTGAAAACCCGACGTGCACCGTTCCGGCATTGTAGGGGTGCGAGCGTGTATGGCCATACAAGTACGGCCCGGATGGCAACGAGTACCCCCCCCGCGCGCCCCCGCCCCTCCGCCCAGGGATGCGAAGGTCTACGGTCGTACGACTACGGCCATGAATGATGATGAGTACAGTACCCCTTTGTTTGGCTTGGGCTGTCTACAGCAGGCTTGTGTGATGACAACAAAAGGGAGAAGTGTCGTCCCCTGTTAGCACGCCTCACGGCGCTTCGCGCTTGGTGCAAGAGTCTTCCTGGTTGCGTGAAAACCAAGTGCTTCGTCCCGGCATTGTCTAGGATGCGAGGGTCTATGGCATACGACTACGGCCGTGAAGACATGAGTACACCCCCCCCCCCCGCCCTCCGTTGCAAGGATGCGAGGGTCTAGGGCCGTACGACTACAGCCATGCATGGCACGAGTACACCCCCCCGCCCCCCTCCCCCCTGCTCCCTTCTTTAGCGGAAACACCTATTGGGATGTTAGTACATAGATAGTATAATATGTATTTGTGGCGCGGTGTTCGCATCCCTCAGGCTTCTCGTGTGTGTTGTCGGAAAAGTCGAAAAGGTGGGGTGAGTGCACGCTGCCCAAACTTAGCTAAGGCTTTGAAGAGTGCGGCTTGAGGTATGTTGCTGTATTTCTTGCGTGCTGTTGCCCTCTATTGGGGTAGGTAGATATCATGCATCCATCCTGTGAGATAAATATGTTTTCCGCCCACAGCTTTCCTATCTTGTAAATGTTTGTCAAGGACATTTCTGATTGATGGAAGAATTAAAGATGTTTCCTGCCCGCAGTTTTTCTATTGGTCAATTTTAAGAAATATTGTTTCTGGTTGGTGGAAGAGGGAAATGTGTTTCTTGCCCCCGCAGTTTTCTTACGTATTGGTAATTTTTATGTAGGAATTTTCTGAGTGATGGAAAAGAGAAAAGTAGTTCCTTCCCGCAGTTTGCCTATTGGTCATTTTTTTTAAAGGACGTGTATGATTGGTGGAAGGGAGAACAGTATTTGCTTGCCCGCAGGTTTCCTGTTGGTCAATTTTTATATAGAAAATTTCTAATTGAGTGATAAGGTATGTGTTGTTTACACTTGGTGCTTGCTTGTACGGTCGTTCGCTGGCCACATTATACCTCGTGTTAGATATCGTGTTTTTACTTTGTGTACAAATGTGCGAGCTCTAAGCTGCTCGCAGCAGCAGATGATGGTATGTGGGTGGGGGCAATGTCGGTGTGGCGTGAGCTGCAGCCTGGTGCTGTTGTCATCTAGGTAGTGTTGCGATAGTACGAGGGCTGTGTGTATATATGTCCGTGATATGTTGCCCAGGGGTTGTTAACGAGGACGCGAGCGGTGTTGTTTTGTTTGATCCAGGGTTTTCCTTTTGGTACCCTCGGTCGTTGCGCGAAACTGGATGCCCTCCTGCGCGGAGATAGTTGGTAAGGTTTTCTTCGTGAGGGCTACAGTAAGAGTTGAACTGGAAGTCTTCGTCTTCGTCTTCGTGCGCAGAAGAGATAGCTGACCAGTTTTTTTTCATGAGCAAGTGTGCCAGGAAACGGCAGTGTAGACCTGTGGCCGATGACGGACCTATGGCCGATGACGGACCTATGGCCGATGACGGCCTAGACCTAATGTTCTAGATTTAGTTTGGGAGCTATTGAAGTTGCGAACATCGGGCAGACCGCCGATCCCCGCTGCAAGGTCTAGCTCATGTTGGCGGGTGGGAATCCTACAGGCTGCATGATCTAGCACAGCTTTGCTTGGATGGATCTGTACTATACAGATCCAGATCCTGTACAGCATCTCGTAACGGCAGGTTGGAATCTAGGTTATCTAGATCGTGATCTGTTGGGTGGGTTGTAAAGTTGTGTCTGACGACGTCCAGAACTGCCGTATGCTGAAATCTTCGTTCACGAGGACCGCATAAATATTTGGACCGTTCCCATTTTTTGTGCCCCGGCCCTACGTAGTCGTTTAGCTGTGTACATTAGGCAGCCCCTTTCCAGGGAACTTAGTGCGTTCGGGATCGAAAGTACCTTTTAGAACAACGTCGTTTTATCAGAGTTGGTACCGGCCTCTTATAGCCAATAGCGGGAAAACAATGGTGTGAAAAAATGTGAGGTCCCTTATTACACCGTTTTCCCTTGTCGCGGGGTCCTTTAAAAAGGGCTATACCTACTGTTTCGAGGTGCTTGGGGCACGGTTGCGGGAGATGCTAACAACTGGAGGTCTATTAAAGTGGTCTACGATTCAGGAGTGCGAAATCGATTACTCTTGGTGCGCCTGGTACCTGATAAACATACACCCCGAGTTGGAGGTTTATTAATAATGGTGTTCTTTTGAAGACTTTCTCGAATATAATGACATATTTTACGAAAGACAGAGGAGAGCAACCGCTTTTGGTAGGCAAGATAGACGAAGCCCAGGATCTTCGCGTTATTATAATGGCTGTACGTATTGATCCTTTTGCTTCTCAGGTGTGTGTCATTGCGAAAGGATAAGCTAGATTTGTGGAATCGAGGAAGCTTATGACGACGAACCGAATCAGATTATAAGTGTTGCAATAGGTACAATAGGGCGGCGCTCTCTGGTTCGCTTATTGGTATGATGGGAGGCAGAGATGCGCATGCAACCGAATCAAGAATATACCAAAGACACGCCCAACCGGGTCCTTAAGGATATCGGTGGTTTTTAAAACCGTATCTGCACGTTGAAAGCATCGGCGATGGTGTATGGTTCAATGTCAAACCAGATTCAGTCATTTAAAGGTGAGCAGTGTCAAGCGGCCCCTTCCAACCCCTACCCGGTATCGCTTACTCTGATACACGGCGCCTTTACTGCTGTATTATTAGCAATTCGTAGCGTTTGACAGAAAACTCAGTACTACCGAATGCATACACAGCCATCCAGGTATGGGCAAAAGCGATCCGAAGCTCTGCAGTGCTTACTTACGCAACTCGATGGCTCATAACATGTTAGTGAATATTCTCCGTATGAGGCGTGGTGGTGGTGGGGCGGGGCTGCCGAGATACGCCAGACAGCCCGCAGGAGGCAAGCACCACTACTGTCGGTCGGGGTCGGACGACTAATTCCTGCGTGAGCTTCAGCTCAAGAGTGCGTGGTGTGCAACATGGAACCCATTATATATACAGAGGGCTGTACTTCGTATAGACGTCGGCCTGAATTCGATTAAAAAAATAGGTTGGAATTTACCAAGTACTTTCTTAGCCCTAACCCTGACCTCGACCGCCTGGGAATTTCTCGGGAAATTTCTCGGGAAATTTCTCGAGATGAAGATGTATTGAAGAGCTCGTGTGGACCATCATCCACTTTGTCGAAGCTGAGCAGGGTATTATAGCAGACACTACCGGTGCTGTTGACACAGACAGGTGGGTGGGACACCTGCCCTGCACAATGTGGGCGTGAAAAATTATTGTGGAGACATTGACCACGTTGTTTATTGTCCACAAGGAGTATGTGTTGACGCCCACACGATACAAGGGGGGGGCGTCCCGGCTACCTGTGTACTGTAGTGAAACCATACAAGGCGAATTCAAGGCATGCGAGGCCCAGAGTTAGCGGTCTAAACTTCTTTGATCTTGTCAACCAACCGTTTGCGAGCAATCAATGTTGTTATTAATAGTGCGCAACAGTACGCCCGACGAGGATTATGCTGTTCCCGTGTCGACGACGACTTCTTGCATTTATAGGGCGTGTCCCAAACTGTCATTATGCCCCAGCCGAGCAGTGGCCGATGCCCCAATATCGTTATTTATATTCGTTCAGTTCTCCCTCTATACTATAACCCAGTAAAACAAGTCCCGAAAGGGGTTTGCTTGCAGCGTCGGTGCATGGGATATTTGCGGGGTGTCAAACTGCTGTACATGAATATACTGTATATATGTATTTCTAACAACCTGTAACACCAACAAGAAACCGGCGTACGTACACATATTATATGGCGTTTCCACTTGGTTGGTGGCTCGCAATGTAATGCGAACATAAAACGCCACACTGACCGCCGACCGCCACGCCCACGTTTTCTATCGGAGACAGTTTTTTTTTGGGCTTTCTACCATCCAAAGAAGGCAGTGCATACGATTATATTATGCACCGTTTAGATTTCTCCCTTCTTCATCCTCCCACCATGACATACATTGTATGGTATGTCACCCCTTCCTCGCGTTTTTAGGCGACATCATCTCGCCGTATTGATACCATTTTGGGACGCGTTTACTACTGCTGCTGTAGAACATAAGAAAACCTCCGCAACGAGTTCGAGAACGTGTTCCCGCGCTTGGCTTGAGGGGACGCAGACATGCACAGCAGGGTTGGTCGAAGTGTTCAATAAGGGTTTGCCCAGCGAAACTTTAACGCCCAAAAGCATGAAGCATCCAGTCAGCCAGTCAGCAGTGCTCTTCTTCCTTCCGTGATTCCAGCAGTAGTTTTTAGTTCATAATATATATGGCGTTGGGTATAGAAGCACGGCGGCCCGCGGTGACTCACGGCATGCCGTTTTCGCAGCTTAACGGATTCGGATACTACAGGGAACAACGGTATATTATTACACCACGCATTGCACCACAGGAAGTAGAAGAAGAAGACCACATTGCACGACGAGCACACGGCGGGGCGATCGTCCGATGAATGAAAACGAGCAGAAACCAACGTAATTCAGTCGTTTTGAAAGGTCGGAGAACTCGAGTGTCCGTTCCGTTTGGTTTGCCTGCCGACCTGGCCGGCCTGACTTGCACAGTTTTACTGTAACTACGAGTATACAGCAGCAGTACTACTGTACTACTCTGGTGGGCTTAACTGCTGTAATATCTACATGATGTCGTTTGCGTGAGGCGTTGTCGGTTGTCGTCACCACGGGCTCGTTACGGCAGTGTACCGTACGTACCTACCTATAGGGTCATCCCCCATCCCCCATACCTATACTCGTACTCACCTGGTGCAGTAGTACTGCTGGTACCGGTGCGTGCGTGTTTGTACGTAATGCGAGCACATCGAGCGTCTACGCGTCTACGTACCGGTATCGTCCTGAAACGCCTAGAACCTGAAACGCCCGCGTGCGCCAGGCGCCGGCATGTCGGTTTCAGTTTCGGTTTCGGTTTCATTTCGTGCCTGCCAGCGCAAAACGCCTGATCTAATGCGTCGAACTCCCAAAGGAAAAAGCGAAAAAGCGGGAAGTTGATCGCAGAGTAGTGTTGGTAATCAACTTTCAAAAAGTCAAGTTACTTGATTTTTAATCATGATTTTTTATAGTCATAATCAAGTCAACTTTCCCGTGATTATATGATTTTTAAAAAAAAGTCATGCCTTAAAAATCAACTTTATTTCGGTGATTTTTTCGTGATTATTTGATTTTTTGGTACAATTTTACTTCATACTTATCATTGCTGTATAGCTGTATACCTCGGCCATCGTAGCCACCCCGTCAGCATGGTAGGAACAGCGGAGGCCGCTCTGCTGCTCGTCGTCATGAACGACATGGATGGAGAGAGGTGGTACACATCGACGAAACAGCTCCTGGAAACGTCCTTGCAAGTGTGTGCGGCTGTGCGAAGCTTGCCTCGCGCAAACTTGTTCGTTTTGGACAACACCCCCCCCTCACTACAGTGGGGACCCGCAATTAAGAAGTATTATGTTAAGAAACAGAGGCTGAGATTGTGAGGAACAATAAGAAATTGCGTGTAAGAAAGACAGCTCAAACCGAGCAACGAAATAAGAAAAATGCTATATAAGAAACAGCAGTGATTGTCGTTCCATCCAATTTAAGAAAAGAGGTCGCTCCAGAGCGTGGCACGGAATAAGAAACGCCAAAAGCTAAAACCTTCCAGCCGCGCTATGTACGTGTACCGTACAGAAACGTAAACCAAGTACGCAGTAAAGTCATGAACAGTAAAGTCTGGTCACAGCCGACATTGTATGATATTTTCCCCCCGACAGTTTTGTTTTTTACAGTTTCATCACAAGTGAAATTTCCCCTGGTGGGAGAAGATAAAAGACGTAAACCCGCCAGAGGTCTAGGTGGTCTAGGTGTGGGTATGACTACCGAGTCATGATCCATGCTGCGCTGATGGAAGCCCGAACGATTTCAAGTTTTCGTTGGAGTCGTACAGCACGGATGAGGGCGCCGCTGTTGGGGCGTGGGTACTCTAGTAACTAGAGATTGGGCAGCAGGAGGGGGTGAGGAGGTCGGGACGGGCGCTGACTCCGAATGTCCGCAACGTGGAACTTGCTCTGTGTGCTGCGTGCTTGGCTACTGGAGGCTTAGGGCGGGTAGCTCTATGTCATCGTGAGATCTAAACGGCGGTCTAAACTACTCCCGGCATGAAAACGCCTTATATTTCTCTACAAAAAATCAACAATAATCAACAAATAGGCAACTTTTTGAGAAAGTTGACTTAATCACGAACTTGCCTAAAAGTCAACTAATCATGATTAATCAATCAACTAAAATCCCCAATAGTCAACAGTCAAGTCAACCCCTTTTTTAAGTTGATTACCAACACTATCGCAGAGACGAAACAACGATGGCTGCCTCTGCCACGAAGGAGACGGATCTACGCCTCGCGGACCATTTTCCGCTAGTGCACAAGACGTGCAAGAAGCCTGCCGCGAAGTTCTTCGATTGCTTCTCGGAGAAAGCCAATCAGCCTCCAGAAGGGGTGAGAACTTGTGACCTTGACTTTGACTTTGCTACAAAGTATTCTCGTACCGATATTCCGCCGCATTTTTCCCATCTGTTCAAGCTCTCGGCGCAGGGCGCGGGGTGTGTCCTTGTCGCATGTGGCAGCTCTTCTGGCTTGAGCCGAATATTCACGCAAGCGTGCTGTTGTGCTGTGATAGTATATACGTAGAGGTTGCCGGCCATATGCGCTACAGGATTTTATTACGCGAAGGCTGTACGAGTACTGCTTGCTGCTTTACTGTTTTATATACGTACGCAGCGTTTGGAATCTGGGATACATGTGGACACCTGCTGGTACGAGAACACAATCAAGAGCGTTGAGTTCACACAGCAGGGGTGCGATACTCGTAGTTTTTGCAGCGATCATCTTCTCGACAACGGTGGAGGGTGATTATATTACGCAGTCGGATACGCAGATCGAAAAATCAGGTTTCCCATTGGAGACAACATCTGACTTTCTTATACTCGTACCTGGAATCACACTGTTGAAAAAAGCCTTTTCGATGCCACCTTTTTCGATCGAGCAATCCGATCCACACATACGTCGAAGAACTAAAACCCACCCCGCCGAAAAACTCACTCGAGTTTTTCGACGGGGTGCGTGGATCGAATTTATCGGTCGCAAAAGGTTTTGTAACCCACAGCATCTCTTTCCACCCCTCTAAACACACGGTCACACCACACAGTTAGCAGCAGCGTAAACACCTCTCCGATGCTGGGTTGTCTGCTCTACTGCTGCTGCTCTCTACTGCTGCTTCTGCTGCTGCTGCTCGCAGCGCAGCACCTCCTAGAACCCCGCCTCCAGAAAGAGCAGTACAAACTACAACACTGACCCGACTGACGATAAGGAAGGCACCCAGACACACCCCCGTCGAATTTAGAGTGGATCGGAAACCGACCTTTTGGATCCTTCCAATCCGGCGGCATAATAATTAGCCTCCGGAGGCTAATTCTTACGCAGTCGAATACGTGGATCGAAAAGGCCGGTTTCCGATTGGAGACAAACTCGAGCTTTCTTAGACTCGTAGGCTCATTCTGACGAAAACGTTTTTGAAGCCCGCCGCATCTCTTTCCACCCCTCCAAACACACGGCCACACCACAAAGCAGAAGCCTAAACACCTCTCCGATGCTGGGTTGACTTCTCTACGTGGAAAATGTGAACATAATTGCATGTGTCTCCTGGTGAATACTGTACACACACATACGAACACCAAAGCACCGTGGCTGTGTTACAAAGGCCAATTATGACGCGCTGGTGCTTTTGTACTGCTGTTGAACCGCTGCTGCTGCTTTTGTGGCGTATACCGTGGCTGCGCGGTTGCTTTTGAAATGCGGAGAAAGTGTGCGATCGCAACATCGTTGGCTTGCCCCTGATTAACGCATAATATGTGTTCGTTCCTACTTCCTAGATCGATAGGAAACACGGCACACACACGCACACACACGTGCACCGTCCGTGGCTGTCAAAACAGGAAGAACTTGATGTGCGACTGCTCTTGTGCCGTGGCTACCACGCAGTAGAGAGGTTCCATGGACACTGTAGTCCGACATTATACAGCATCAGCAGCAGCAGCAGCAGCCAGCAGCAGAGCAGCAGATAACAATATTGAAAGGTGGGGTTTGCATTGTTCTGGCAGGCTCTAGCTTGGCGGAAACAGATCTCGTAGTTACTTGCCTGTTTTCGCGACCATACACGCCCAGAGCACGCGCCACGGACCTCGGCCGTGGCCCACAGTTGAGGCGTGCGTACAGGCGGGGCTCCTGCGTGCCCCGCGGCCGAGAGCGCGAGAAAAGACCCGCGACCGGAAGAGAAATCGTGAACGATGTCCCCAAACAAATTCAATCCAGCTCCAAAGCTCATTGCAAATACATGATACAAAGTTAAGAACTGGCTTATTCATGTTAAATCTCAATATTCTCGCCAACATGTTCCAGATCTTAACACGCGTCTCAAATTCGTAAAACAAAACACGGTAGAGCTCAAAATAATTATCTCAGGGGCTTCGTCGGGAAATCATCATGCTGGTATTCCGACGCTACATGGATGACTACAACATCCCCGTTAAAAAACAAAGAACTCAAGTGATGGTGACGCACGTCGATATGCTTCGAGTTTGAGTTCGTCATGGTATTCTGTGCCAACTGCTGTAGTGCACCTTGGTTGTCCTCGAAAATCTGCACGCATGGTACTCCGCGAGCTGGCGAAATTCAACGCCACACGGGCCTCATAAGAGTCTCCTTCGCTCACTCAGACATGGCCACGTATTCGGCCTCCGTGGTGGAAAGCGTACTGATCGCATTTCTGCGTCCTAGAAAACCAGCTTACCACTGCGCCTCTACCCATCACTACTCCACTGACACTCACTTCCGATCGGTTGCCTTGCTGGCATGATCCGCATGGGCAATTGCCTCTAAACCTCATCCAGAACCTCGTCGACAAGTAATATCAAGACCGCTCGTGCTCCTCTAGTGCTTTAAAATTTTCAACACTGCCACGCAGTGCGTAGATTTCGGTACGTGGGCATACCTGGCTACCGCTCTTACGGCATTCGAGATGTCGGGTCTAGTCTGGCCGGCAAGCGAGGTCATGCTACCTACATACGTCTACCTCGCAAAACGTCCAGTCACCCTCAGGTTCATCCTTGTCGAGTTCTTCAAGCTACAGACCAACCACAGCCGGCATCGTCCGGTTTGAGACAATACTAAACTTCTCCACGATCTTGTCGGCGAAAGCCTTCTGTGAAATAGTTCGCAAACCTTTACTCTTATCCCTGGGAAAATGACATCCTGCATACCAGCGAAGTTCTCCAAGGTTATTGATGGGAACTAGTTTATTGAAGTCCTCCCAAAAGCGGGTTTATACCTACTTTTACGTTATTTGCGGAAGTGTCGTCTACATGCACTACAGCAAAAACGGATACATATCCCTTTTACGTTAATCGTAAAAGCACAAGCATCGGCAGCGCATTGCTCAAACCCAAGAGTTTTCAGGCGGGTGATAAAATGACTGTGCCACGAGCGCGATGCTCGCTTGTGGCCGTGGAGGCTGCGGTTCAAACGTACTACCTTACCAGAGATGTTACCGCATCTTTGTGGCAAACGCAGAACAACATCCTCTTCAAAGCACGACCGAACAAAAGCTTCCTCAGCATCGAATTGACACAGATCCAAGTTCATTCAACACGCTGTGGCAGCCAGCAAAAGAATGCAAGCCGCGGTAGGCGTTGGGGCAAATAATGTCAAAATAATAAGTTCCCACGCCCTGACTAAAACCCCTTGCTACAATACTATACGTGTCCATGTCTTCGTCACTCTCCCTTGCCCGTCTGTCCTCCAAGTAAACACCCATTTCGTCGAGACCACGTTCGCGCCTCTTGGGTGCCAAGCGTCGCCGAAAGTCCCCGCGTCACATATAGACCAGGATACTATTTCGCCATCGCCTCGTGCCAGGTGTCTCTGAACTCGAATGCGTTTGCATCAGGGAAACGAGGTCGGCGCTGACACCTCGCTCGCCGGAAACGTCGGCAATTTAGCGAGGGGCTGGCCTTCGTAGCGGGCGTTGATCCGCAAACGCCTGCGTAATGTCGTGTTGGCTCGTCAGCATCGACAACAGACCCCTTCGATAGGCTTCGCTTTGCGCTCGCGTCCGCCCAGGTGCCGCCGCTCGTCGCCGTCTCACGGGCCCGGACAGGTGGCTTACCTAGCTGGCGAGTATCACGGTACGGTGATGGCTGCGGCGACGACGGCGGCGACCGCGTAGACGGAGACGGTGGCGGCGTAAACGGCGGTTGCTGCTGCTGTTCCGGCAGCGGCGGTGCTGTAGACGGAGATGGCTGCTGTTGTTGCGGCAGCGGCGGTGGCGGCGTCGATGCCGGTTCCAGGGGGTAGATGCTATCTAATCCCCCCCCGCTTGGTGCTAGCAATGTCTGCCTGGCCGGTGAAAACCCGACATGCTCCGTGCCGGCATTGCAGGGATGCGAGGGTCTACGGTCTTACGACTACGGCCATGCATGAATATCGAGTACACCCCTACCCCGCCCCCCCCGTCCGGCTCGGGCAGCGTAAATGACTCCCCCGGGTGGGCCCACGTCACATCGCGGGTATACACGACCGCACCGGACGGGAGCTTGACCTTAAACGAAGACGACGGGGGGTTGCTTCCGCCATTCATGTAACAGCACAACTCAGCTTTGGGTGCCGCCTTGCTATCGCGGCGAATGCGGCAGTAGCCGGGGTTTCAGAACGGTAGCATCGACGGCGGCGGCGCCGTGCCATAAAACCGGCTCCACGGCGATGCGCGGCCCGGGTTATCAACTGTGGCGGATTGTTTTATCTCGTCATTGCGCCGCCCGGGTTAGCTTCCGTGACGGATCGTTTTAGCGCGTCATTGTCCCACAAGCACGCTTCGGCCCACAGAGAGGCAGTTGCAGGTGTTTGAACGTCGGTGAAAAGGCGTGGCGCCTCAAGACAGGCGGGCTGCGCGGCTTCCTGGACGATGGACAGACCCCTCTCCACGACAACGTTCAGCTGCGGCGGCGTCCGGCGTGGTGAGATTGTTGCCGGATGCCACGGTCGTCGCACAGTTCCCTGAACGCTCCACCACTGAACTCGCCCCCACCGTCAGATCGGACGCACTCGACAACCGATGGCTCTCGTGCTGTCTCGGATGTCGTTGAGGAACCGCTGAAATGCGGTATCGGCGTCGGCGCTCCGCTTTATGGACTACATCGAACCAGAGCGCGAGAAGGCATCCTTTATTGGCACAATGTAGTAATGTAGAGCGCGTCTCCGGCGGACTGGGGGAGCTTGGACCCCGACAGGTCGACGAACAGCCGTTACAAAGGGTGCGCCGAGCGGGAGAGAGCGGTCTTTCGAAGAGTCTGGCGCTTTCCCTGATAGACATCGAACATCCCCCACAAGCCCGAAAATCTCCCCGTCAAGCGAAAACCAAGTTGCGTACACAGGTGGGGGGGCCCCCTCTTGCACGCACGATTGTGGGCGTGAAAAAACTCTTGTGGGGGCATTGAACAATGTAGCAAACCCCACAAGATGTCCGCAACCTCTTAGTTCAGCAAGCCTAATGGTGTGCTACATTGCTCGATGTCTCCGCAAGGAATTGTTGACGTGCGCATTGTGCAGGGGGGGGGGATCCCGACCTACGGTGTAGCAGTTTCATGCAAAACTCCGGGATGGGCGTGTGTGCGCATACGATACATGCATACCGTTAATGCCCATGAATGGCTGTGTTTCCCACCCCCGCAGAGAACGACAGGGTAATCGTGGGTGGCCTCGCGATGCTGCCCATTGCCTGCTATGGGAAATTATATATAGTTTTCCACAGTGTTGAGTAGGTTGTGGTCACGTTGAACGACGCGGCGCACGTTTCTGGCCAGGGCTTGATTTGTGTTTTTCTGTTCACGCTGTAGGGAAACAACAGGCCGTGGTGGTTGACCCAGTCGGGGTCCACGTGACGCCCGGACGGTTAGTTGTTGCCAGTAATGGCGTTGGTAGCAGCTACCTGCCACGCGTGAGGTGTATCCGCTTCGGAGTTCTCCGACGCTTGTCGAATTAGAGGGAGGTAGGATTACGTACGGTTGTCGCCACCACCTTTTCCCCTGACAAAAAAATGCCGTGGTCATCAAATCCATGGACATTAACAATATGCATATGATCATACAGATCGTTGATGTCTATGGGCTTGATCCGCACTGGCATTTTGGCGGGGACAACGGTAGCGGTAGCAACCGGGGGTATTCCTACCACCCTCGATTCTACACGCGCTGGAGTGCACTGCTGCTGATACACCGTATGCGTGGCAGGCAGCTGGCTATCAACGTCATTTCTGGGACAAACTATCCGCCGGGTGTCACGTGGACCCTGACTGGGTCAGTCACCGCGGATTGTTGTTTCCCTACGACGTGAAGAGAAAGAAAATTCTGCCCCAGGCCAGGAACGTGCGCTACGTTGTTCAACGTGACCACGCCTTCGATGTAATGGAAAAATAAATACTTTGTATAATTTTCCATAGCTAGCAATGGGCTACATCGCGAGGCCACCCATGATCACTTGGTCGTTCTGTAGTGGGGGATGTACTCGTATCATACATCCCGGAACTATCAGCAGCCCTGTGCACGGTACTGCTACTGTCGCTGATCCATACCTCGCGAGCATCATCAGTGTCGAAAAAGGGGTTTGTTCCGCCAAACCGTAGTTACCAGAAGCCACTAAAAATGCCGTAAAATCCTGAGGATCTTGGCGTACCCCGGAGAGAGAAGATGAGTGCGTCGGCCACCATGGTCGACGTGGAGGTTTGATGGACCAGCAGAGCTCGGCGGCGAAGGTGGCGGTGCGACCGTAGCAATATTGCCCCGACCAAAAGTCCTGGGATTCAACGTTATCGTCGTAGTGCACTCGTTGTGTCGGTGCCCGAGGTGATTGCAACGATACCATTTTGCACGAGGCCGGGACTGTCGAAATAAATTCCCATTGCTACCGTTGAACGCCTGTCCCTGACTTGATGCAGAGGCCCCTTGGATGCCCCCGCCTCCGTTTCCGCCACCGCGACCACCCCTAGTACGATTTCCCTGGCGGCTGCCACCGTTTCCCTCAGTACCTTGGCCGCCGTGACCCTAAGCGCCGGCGAACAAAGCATTCTGGCGCCTCCCCACCAGCTTTGCAGGCTTGGATCTCGGCAAACCGGTCCCGAAGGGTTTCCTCAAGGCTCGTTGCTGGGAAAGGTCGCGACGCCTGAGCAGAGCACTGCATTCCGCGTCGTATTCGTTAGTTTGGTGGCGTACGATCTGACGGCGGATTAAAATCTCGGTCTTGTGGACATCGAGACACGCAATCATATTCCCGACATCGCCAATGCGACCGGTCCATACGAACGGGTCTTCCCCCTGTTATTACACGCGGAGGTGATCAATTTTGGCGAGCCACAGATGTTGTTGGGCAGCTCCGTCTTGGCTCAAATCCTCGACGACATTCCAGCCGCCACCCGACGACCCTGGCTGGAAGATCTTGTTGGCCAGAGGAGCGAAAACAGCTCCTTCGACCAGGTTACCCCGAGGGCGGGTCGCATTGTCAATTTCACGGGCGGAATGTCGGCGTCGCAGCTCGCTGGGCATGACTCGTTCGTCATCGATGAGGAATGGCTTCTCGGCAACTAAACATGGATAGGTGCGACAACAGATTATTTCGCCACATCGGGTACTGAGGTGCCTCTCCGAGAAACTTTGGCTACGTCTTGTCGGCTACATTGTCGATACATGAGTATGCGTCTTGGCGAGCTGGCGAGCTTGACCGGTGCTCCCTGGTGTGGGCGTCTTCGCTTGCCTCTTCGAGCGCCGCCAGCTTCGCGGCCTGCTCCGCCGCCTGCGCGGATTGAGCGTCCATCGCCTTCGACCGGTCGGCAAGCTTTAGAGATTGGGCTGCAATCTGCTTCGTGAGCTCCTCCACCTCGCGCATCAGCGCTTTCTGGGACAAAATCCTACCGGGCACGACCGTACCTCCCAAAGAACTATCCAACCGCGTGACACGAGCTGATCAGCACGCTAGCGTGTTCCTTATGCCACGGTATGGACAGATAGATGAGCCGGAAGCCTTCCCTCAGAAGGCGCGTTGGTGTTGGAGGCACCCTTGTCGATACGTGTATACCTCGTATGTATTAGGACGAGATCAAGCAGATGGAGGAGTGCGTCGGTGTGCGGTCACGACGACATAAAATAATGTGAATCTCGATACTTCCGTATGTCACGCCAATTTGGCAAATGCCTACCAACACGTGCAACTCCCTGCAACCTAGCATAAAGCAATGGTTCTGCACTACGAGCATAACCAACACTAAAGAACGTGGGTGTGAGTCTTACAGCAGGCGTGTGACGTGCTGGCTTGCTCCCGTCGACGATAAGTATCGCAGTGTACGTCGTGCATGCCAAGCAAATCACGCCGTGACTTGTGATCTCGTGTTTCTGTCCACAGGAGTGGGCTTGTTTTGGTTTCGGTTCCGCCAGTATATATGCGTGTGATGCACTGTTTCTCCAAGCCCTCGGAAAGGGCTGCGTGCGTGACGCTCTAACAATGCTAACGAACGGTACGCGTACATACTCGAATGGCTGCTGAACATGGCTCGATACTCGGTTACACAAATACAGCAGCAGCTGAGCCAGCTACTACTGCTGCTAGTTGTTGTACCAGTCAGGAGTTGTTTCTCCACGCTAAGGTCGCGGGGCGCAGCCTGCGAATTTTGTGGTCAAGAGGCGTGTTTCACGTTTTAACGTTTTACGTTGATAATCGAGTCACGGGGTTCCAAACGAAGAGGCATTTGCTCACAGTTTCTTGTACACCCTATTTACAAGCAAAATCGAACGTAGATGTCAGGCGATGGATGGAGGTAGCATGGGTGGAGGGAGCTCAGGGAACATCGCGACAAAAAGCACATGTCCCAAGCGTGATCCTGTGTGACACGGTGTATGTTGCATCATGACACCAGCCGATGATTCCCTGTCGGGCTTGTCTCTAGCAGCAGGAGCTGCAGATCTCTCCAACCGCGGTCTCGCTGCGGACCATGAGGCGGCTGCTGCAAACGTTGTTTGTTGCTGTTGTTGTATAACCAGAGCACCCAGACACCAAGCCATCAGCGATTTCTACCATCTGTCTGCCCGCCGGCGACGGACGTTTTGAGCGTAGTACTCTTCTCACACACCACATAAGAGGACGGCGCTCGATTTCGACAGGAATTATTGACACGAGCCTGGCAGAGGATGTCACAGGTCGACGCCGTTACCGACCCAATGCTCTCCACTTGGCACCCTGATCCCACCCGGACCTGATCCCACTTGCCACCCTGCTGTTACTTAATGGCGATACATATAATTAGCCGCTGGCAGGGCCCACCAAGGCACCCTGCTCCCACGCGACTTTATCCACCATAAGCGAGGTTTCCACTGGAAAGGCCGCAACATATACGGGAACAACACTAAAACTAGTACAATAGTGTCCGGCCTGTGGTTTTCTCCCACAGGCTCATCTCTACACACACAGAGTTGCGCCCCTCGATTTCGCGGATGTTGGTCGCTGTCGTTGTTGCCTGTGGTGCAAGACATCAAGAGTGGCCGCAGACCGTTTTGAACGGGCTCTCCAGGCTTGCTTTTTTTTGTTGTTGTAGGGTTCAAGCCTACCGAGTACTGTTATTTTTTTGTCCTGTTGACATGCATCGACCTCGAGCCACGCAGCGCTCCAGTTCACTAGCCCGAACGGGAAGCTTCCATACGTTGCATGGAGGGCAACACCTCATTACTTGTGTGGCGGTCTATTGATTCAACCTCGGGCGCATGGCGGGCCCTGACACAGGCGGACAGGGCCAAGGTGCTGGAGCGCTCCTCAATGTAGACATAAACCACGTAGTTCAGTATATATAGTATCGGACCTCGAAGCAGAGGCGAAGCGAAGTCAAGCAAGTCAAGTACCCGCAAGCACCGGACCACACAGATGGAGAAAGCCTCACCAAGTATATGAACTCCCTAATATCTGTAACCGTCATCGTACCTGTGGTACCTATTGCAAGCACAATCAATATGGTCCCTTGACGACAGGGTTTTTGTGTCAGGATAACACAACACCGCTCTATTCAAGCCAAATGCAAGAACTTTCTACTCTGTATTCAATGCCAAAAAATAACGGGGATCCGGGCGCTTTTGACCTCTTTTGGCCTGTACCTCAACCGCTATTGAAACCAAAAACATGGGGCGGGAAATAAAACGTGTGGCCCGCGGCCTCGATCTTTCTTTGAATGTGTTTCTTTCTTTCTGCCCGTCTGTCTTCCGTTCTCCGGCATTTTTTGTCTGGTTTGTGCATGGTGTGGTTGTGGGGTTTGCTTTTAATATCCAGTACTCTAGGCATGGTATATACCAGGTACTGTATTGGGCCAACCTCTGTTAATAGTCTCATTTTTAGCGATGTGTTATCTGTATAGTCTATGATACAGCATCAGTATGATATATCGTACCCGGGGGTGTATGCTTGTACTTTTGTGACCACAAAGCTGGTATCTCTCTGTCCCGAAAATCATCGACCGCTTGGATGACATATTCATGTATTAATGGCCCTTACATTCCGGGACAAAGCGGTGTCTCTCAAGGCGAAGAGTGAGGCATAAGCACGGACATTTTCTTCTTCTTCCCTATCCTGTCCCATCCCATCTAGATATTCTTCACCACTTTTTTTCTCCACCCTCCCTCCCTTTTCGTACCTACTTCAGATCCGGGGTCACATAACCGGCACTCCTCCCCCATCCCCCTACTACGATGCATGCCTCCAATTGTTCTATATCGCGAGAAGGGTTCGGCATTTTCTTCTCTCACCGACCCGCATCGAAATTGGCCGACCCGCATCGAAATTGTGATAACACAAACAGCTCACTCGGCCTGCTGGACGGCGATCGGTAGAATCAACGAATTGGCCGTTTAATGTGCGAAGAACCCGCACACAAACACATTCTTGTTGGTTGGAATGCCTCGGGCCTCGGAGATTTTCCATTGCGCTGAAGCACGTTCAACGAACGGCACACAGTAAAGATCCGTAAAGCTCACCGCGTCCTCTCATGCTTTTTCGCGATACGGGGTGCGGGGTGGCAGGTCATCCCCCATCCCCCACCCTAACCTGTATCCGGGAACAGCAGTGTATACAGCAGTAGTAGTACCGGCCCTCTGGCTCAGGCTGACTTTTTTTGTTATGGGCGCGCGCGAAAGCACTTTTTCTTGTAGTGCGCTTTTCTTGTTTTTTGTCCCTGAGAAGACTTTTTCCCAACGTAGTCGTGCACAATTAATGGTGCGTTGGACACAGGCTAGCCACAGGAAAGGGTCAATTTCCCTCGAATACTATTAACAGGTACTTGCTACGTACGGAGAGCTTTCTCGTTTTTTATTAACTTGTCAGGCTGACTTACTTGTGAGTTACTTTCTTATGACCGAGTCGGTACTACGTACTCTGTATCATGTGTTTCGTACAACAATATTTCGGGTATCATAATATACACGTCGTAGCCCTCTGGATGTAAAATTTAGGGCTGTTTTGGTATCCATATTACGTATGATATATATTATATGCTTCGTACCTGGTATACGTAGTATATGCTGTCATACCTCGCTCGTACTACTGCTGTCGTATGTATACCTGGTACCTGGTAAATCGTACGTACCAGGTATGCATCAGAAGCCCCTGTATATATACTGCTGTGTGTTGTTGTTGTTGTTGTTGTTGTTGTTGTTGTTGTTGTTGTTGTTGTTGTTGTTGTTGTTGTTGTTGTTTGTTTTGTTGTTGTTTTTCTTCACATTAAACTCGTTTCAGTTGCTAATCCCTATAGTCTGATCTAGCAAGATCACGGCCCGTGGTCACAAAAGTGCTAGAGCCATCAGAGAATCCTAAAGAACACGTACACTTAGCAGGGAAAGGATACACAAGTCCGAAGAGGTACACCTAAAATCCCTACAGCATGTTATGCGTGTCCAAAACTGAACTACACGCCCGCAATCTCCATTCGACTACAGCAGCATCGTCCCCCCCCCCCCCCCCCCCCACTCTTTACCAATGAATTTGCCGACTACAGCGTAACTACTGTCTGAAGTGCTGTCTGTACAAAAACAAACGGTAGGCGTGGGAACAAGATGGAGCACGCAGCTGCTGTCTGAAGTGCTGCCAGAATGACAGTCCGCGGGCACAAAGTGAAAAAGAACAGCCAACCAAAGCCATCATGTCCATTGACAATTACCCGAATCTATCCTGAACGGTCTGTGTTAGGCACAGCATTATAAACATCGACACTGCTTAGGAATCGTTCCACATTGAAGGGGTCTTCCACGATCAGGCACACAATGAAGGCACCCGGGGTGTCCGCGCAATCTCTGCCGCGTCTCTCTACAAAACCAGTGACGTCATCCACACCGACCCAACAACAACATTCGGGGGAAAAAGCGAAGAATTTGTCAACAGAAAAACAAAAATGTTCGTCCGTCACGGGTCGATGTCGTCCGTGCTCCGGATCGCTTCTCCTGTGCGCTGCTGTGCTGCTGCGCCGGCGCGCTGCTGTGCTGCTGCTCAGGCGCGCCGCTCCGGTGCCGCTCGGCCAGTCCTAGCACGACCACACTCGACCCGCTCCTTCCGTACACGCTCTCGTTGCTGTCCTTCCCAGTCGGCTCCTCGCTTTCTCTCTCGTTGCACTCAGGGTGCTTGGTCTGAAAAATAAAAATTCTCGCGCTGAAGGGATTGACCAGTCCAACAACAGCTCGTCGCCACACGCTCCCTCCTCCTTTGATGGCGAAGCCAGGTTACTGAGACAGTACAGCTCCCTCTAGCAAACATACCTAGGGCTGTGTACGTAGTGTCCGTCCACCTTTCTGATGGCGTCTGCCTCCGCGCACAAAAGTGAGATGGACATTGCTGTCTACACCGACGGCCAAAAAGGCCCGTGCATCTGGACTTTTGCGCCTGACGCACCAGTGCCGATCCAACTCTACCGCTGCACACGCTTCGCGGCGGGTGCGCAGCAGCAAGAAGGTATCGGTCCGCTTGAGTGTACTATAATACTACTGCTGTGCTGTACACACATGTTTACACATGCACAATGCATGCGTGTATACTTTTAGGCTTACGAATGTAAACTGTGAATGTAACAACGGTGGGAATGAGGAGCGTGACCGATGTCCCTTGCTGGCCAAGCTCAGCACATAATATATAATATTTATATGATACCGTAGTGGGGGGGGAGGGAGAGGAGCCTACTTTGTGACCCCGGATCTGAGTTACGACTAGGGAGGGAGGAAGACAGAAGTGCGAAGATAATAAATGGGATCGAAAAAAAAAAGAAAAAAAGTACGAAGTATATACATATCATATGTATATACAATTCGCATGCATGTCCAGGTGTCCAGTACAAGAAACGCCAACGCTGTAGTTGTTAGGAGCTTGACCAGTTATTAATAGCAACACATCTTTCACGCTCCTCATCTCCTCATTCCCACTTCCCACCGTTCTTGTACGGCTTCGCGGGGGGATAATTCTTTGCAGCCGATTGTTCGAATTCTTAATAACGTATGAATGCATTTGACACGATTCCGTACCGTTCGTACATAGGATAGGTTCATATATACGTGCGACATTTTTGGCGCGCGTTTTGCCCTTTTTGGCGCGCTTTTTGCCATTTCCTGCAGTGCTGCACTGCTATACGAGTCTAAATATATATACTTCGTAATACGTATTCCCAAGGGCTTGGAACATTGTCGGATTGCGGAATGTCGGAAGGACTCGGCTATCGGAGCGCAGGGAGATCTACCGCCGTGATAAGAAGACGTAAGACGTGCCTGCTGCTCTGTTGATACCGTTGATGCTGGATACTGGTGGTGGGCGTTGCCCCCCCCTGACGTTGCAGAATTTTCGCTGTGTTTGAGATCGTATCGTATCACACATACGGCTACGTACAGAGTTCCAGGGGTGCCCCCCGTACCCCGTACCGTACGCGCAGAGAGAGCGCGAGCGCGGACCTTTTTTGCTCCCTTTTTTTTGTAGTATTTTTATGGGACCTACCGTATACCATTCTGGACGTAACTATGTATAAGCACCGTTTGATATTGACATCATAATCCAAACGGGGATGATATGTGTGTTGTCTTCACATTAACCCGTTATTTCTACCCAATGATATATACGCGGTAAAATTATATGATACCAGGTATGGATCGTATAATAAAAAAAATAAAAAACAACAGCTGTGAGCTCGAGGATTTCGTCGAAGCTCATCTTTACTAGCTGAGTGTAATACTTCGATCGCGCGTACTTACGGATTTTATATGTCCTCATGTAGGATGTACATCCCGTATGAGGGGGACACAATCTGAGGCTGTAGAATGTACATCCCGTATGAGGGGGACACAATCTGAGGCTGTAGAATTCAGGAAGTGTGTGTCTATTTGTGGGGGAAGAAATAATTAAAATTAAATTAAAATTAAAATTAAACAGTCTGAAATAAACGTATATGAAGTGGCTGGTGTGTACGTGATTCCGTCTGGCTTTCCGTACGTATCGTATAGGGAAAACTCGAAAACTCCAGAGGCGGTGTTTTTGGTCGAATACGCCGCATTTCTTCGTGCATACTCGTACGTATAACACTGCTGTACATACAGTACAGCTGTACAGCAGAAGTGCATGCGCATACGAAGTATACGCATAAACGCATACACCATCATGGCGCTGCTGTACGCTATACGCTATACCCGTAGTTGTGATTGATACTTGTCAGCCAACAGCATCCGATATATACACCAGGGGGAAATTGGAAGCTCATCATTTTCGGCTCGACTTTGCGCGAAACATGCCGTATACCGGTAACACTTAAGATGACCACACCCCTGTGGGACGAATTTCAGATATTATACGTACATATCCTATCTTAAGAGTTTTTCCGAAACTACGTAGAGGGGCGCATACAACGAAAATGACAGCATTGGGAAGATACTACGAATATCGTCGAAATGTTTCCGTAGACACTTTTTGCTTTAATGTTTTTATCTACCGGCGGATTGGTAAAAAATACAGCTTAAGCTCACCACTCTTCCACCTTCCAAATAGGGGGAAAAAAACAAAGCTATGAGATCGAAAATTTCCTCAAAACTCATATTTGCAAGCTTGGTGTGATAATCCGGTGTGTGTCCTGTGCCAATTTAAGTCGCTCGGCGTTGGCATCCTCCTCTGTGTCGAGAAAATCGGCGTGGAAATTTCCAAGAAAATGCGTCCGAGGGGGGCTGCTTTCTTGTCACACGGGTCATGGTACAGGCAGTACAAGACACCTATTAATAATATGAAAACGAGCAATAAGAGGAGGCAGGCTGAAATTTACAGGAAAACAAGGAAGTTCGAGAGCCAAGATACCGAAGTTGTTGTAGAACGCACCCATTCTCAAATAAGAAATCCAGCCTGGACCAGTTTTCCTGTTTCTTATTATGAATTGATGTCCTGTACTGACTGTATCATATACGGTATGCACGAAGACTGTTTTTCAACAGTGAAGTTGTAGTGTAGGTGACACCTTGCCTCACGTAAGAATATAAAAATTAGTCTGGCCCAATATACATAGACTTACTTATATATATACACGACTTTCTTGACCCGCTGAGAACTGGTCCCACGTATTAGGGGACATACTGCTTGGAATTGGTGTGGGATAATTACGTTCAGTTCTGGATGGGTTAAGTGTTGTCGCGCACTGCTGTGTGCATCGAGGGTGCTCAGCTTGGTGCTCTTGACCACCCGCACGTCTTGGTATTCGTGCACGTATTACGTACTGGTATATATTACGATACCCGCCACCACGAAACGCCTACTTTGAGATAGGGTGAAACCCAAACAAATTGTCACCTTTGAGCAGATACAGACGATTATATATTTAAAAAATTAAAAAAAAAAAACAACAGCTGTGAGCTCGAGGGTTTCGTCATATGCGACTCTTTTCCAATATGTAAGGAACACTTGGTAGTCAATATTCATTATATTTCGGGACAGAGCGGCACTCCGGACCAGGGTCTAGCGAAGGTCTTGCCGCCGAGTTTGGTTTCTTAACCAGCTTTTCTCAGCGTCCTCAAGAGCGTAAGCCTCACGTTATTTTCAGGGTTGGCTGTGTCTTTTATTTATTTCCTTTATTTTTCCATCCCAATTATTGTCTCCGCCCTTCTTTTCTCTCTCCCTCCTACTCAGTCGTAACTCAGATCCGGGGGCAAACAGCAGGCCACCCCCCCCTCTCTCCCCCACTACGTACGGTTGGTGCCTTGCTTTTTTTTTCGCGAGAAGACTTCAGCCCTTTCTTCCTTCGCTGAAGTGCGCCGACTTGTGCCTACCCACTCTATGCGCTCTCAGCAGCTGGGTCCTTTTTTTTTCGCGAATACATAAAAAATCTAACCACGGTGGGGTTCGAACTCAAAAGACCCCATGGTGTAAGGTAAAACGAGCCATTCCGCGTTCCCACGGAGGCTTGTGCCGAGTGTGGGCCTCCTTACGGTGAAGGCAGCCCATTGTTTCCGAGGTTCTTTCACTCTCAACGCTATTAGACTCTGAGGCTGTTAACATGATACGCTGTCGCTGTTTCTCGCGTTAACTCGTCGTTCGTTCGTACATGGCGAGAACCACTTCTGAGCCACTCAGCGTCACCATTGAGCCACTCGGTCAGCTCAGTGGTGAATCCTTTTTATAAACCAACACTCGACGTCATTTGAATATATTTTTAAGTTGTCTGTGGTGGCAAAAGACAGGCTCAATCAACCTTTGTACTACTAATACTGCGAAAGTGATCCTACACTATTCCCAAGCAACTGTCCCCCGCAAAACGTGGGTTTCAGTTGTAAAGGCGTTTTTCCGTAACTATTTTGGGCCAGGGGGTATTGTGCTGACCCAAAAATCGTGCTGACTCAAAAAAATGTTTTTCAGGTGCGGCCTTACCGACCGTCTATAAATTGTGAGAACCACGCAACTCAGCGCGACTGGTATCAAGCCGCGGACGTGCCCGAGACTGCTGGTCGAACGTATTATACCTGGTCTTAATAGTAGATAATAGTTGGGCGGCGGCGTTCGTTCTTCTGCCGGGGACACCTTAGGCTGTTCTGTGGGGGGGGAGCGCGTGGCGCGGCCGTGCTTCCGCGGGCGGTCCGGTGGCGCTCGGGAGAACCTGTGCCCCGCGGGGCATACTAAAACCGATTAAGTGTTGAAGACCCCATGCGACGTCATCGCCATCACCACTACGTACCGGGCAGAATTAATGGATACTGATACTACGTAGTACCACCGTATTAGACGCCTGCTACAGCAGCAGCATAGGGGTGCATCCGTCTTTTTTTTCTTGGGCTCTCCTTACTCAAGGCTCAAGGCACCCCAAAAAAACTGGCTTTGAGAAACATGGTATATAGGCTTAACCCGACGAATAATCCCATGGGTATGTGTAAACTACGAATGTGATTCCAACGACAAGGCATGCCTTGTATGTAAGGCATGCGCCTTATTTGGCAGCCGAGGGTTGGCATCACTCATCAGCCGTGAAACACGATTTGGCGTGAGGGTGTATACCTCTTTTGCAGCACGCGTCAATATGCAAATGGAGCAGATAAGAGCTCAGGCCGGGTTGTAGGTACAGAAGGGAAGTCAGACTTTGTGCGTAGGGCTCCTTTTTTTGGTTCCGTGTTTTTTCTTCTTTTCGGGATGCCTTTTATGAGTGATCGACGTCGAAGCTCATGCTACACATTCTCCGGTAGCCTTTGCCATTCCTCTTGTCCCACAAATCGTACCAGATAAAGTACCAAATATATTACGTTTTTTTTTTGTGGTGGTCCGCACATTTTTTTTTCAGATTGTCCAAAACGCGCGCGCACGGCGAAGCCGCGCACGGGTCGAGCCTTAGCCTGCTCTAGGGTTGGGGTTAGGGTTAGGGTTAGGGTTGCGCCGACGGCTTCTTGTGATTTGATTAGAAAACACACACACAAAAACACGTAAAACCAGCAAGAAATCATACTATATTTGGTGCTTTATCTGGTACGATTTGTGGGATAAGACCGGTAAAGGCGTCTCACATTGTACAGTAGGGTGGCAATAATTCGAAGCATAATAGTCCGGGTGCATCGCCGACGTCAGCAGCCCGAGCTGCCTGGCGTGGCCGATGCTCCAATAACCGTCTTTTGATTTTTCGACACCACCTGTTAGTTGAAGGCCCAGCGGAGTTAGGGGTAACTGGTTGAAACTCGAGTCGACCCTTGAGCAGGCAATCCTTCTTAGTGGGATGGCACCCGCATGGAACAGAACAGAACAGGCCTGGTGTTTTTTTGTGTGATGTTGTTGCGGTTTTTGATGCGGTGGTGCTGTGGTACAGGAACCCATCGCGGTCACTCTCCTTGTGGACCGTCTGCCGCACGGGATTCGAAAGCTTATTCACGGTATGTATATATGTATGTATATACGTATGTACGTACGACGTATAAAGTATAAAGGCGAACTCCGTACCAGCAACTTCCACCAGGAAATGGGCGCGTGACGTAGACTAAAGCATGTCGTATATGTATCAGGTACTGGATACGGCGGCAGCATACTTATATCCTCTCGTGTAGTAGTGTAGTACGTATCCATTGGCCTTTTGAGCCAAGAAGAGGTGTATCATGTATCATATCATGTCATACGATGGAGCGTTGGCCAAGGACAAGAGGGGGCCAGGAAGCCTTTCCGCGAGTGTGATTTCGAGTGTACCTCCAAATGGCTTAAAAATGCAAAGGTATGCGTACCTCTTTTTGGTCATTGACCATACGTACAACATCGAGATATTTTGGGGCCGCGGTCGCATCGCTCAGCCGAACCGCTTCAAGCCCTTGGTGGAAGAAGTTATTTGTGTACCCATGCTCGGCGTCTAAAAGGTTAGACGTCGCTGTTTCCTGTCTCGCTGTTTTCCGTCGGTGTTTGCGACGGGGATTGGGCGAAAGTAGCAGCAGCAGTTGAGGGGGCTAGGAATCTCAACCCCTTCGGGACTCTTCCATAGAAGCGACAAGTGTCGATAATATCTGACGATGACAAAAACGGTCACATGTAGCATCCCGGGCGAGTATTAACAGTTTATTAATAAAAGTGTCGATCATATACTGTGACGATGGCTAAAACGGCCATATGTAGCATGATACCGGGCGACTCTCAACAGGCGAAAAATGTCGATCATATAGTATGACGATGGCTAAAACGGCCACATCGATCATCTCGGGCGACTCTTATAACCCTTACAAGACTGGAGTCCCGTTTTGGGGACAAATTACTTAGAATCTGAGTGGTTTGTCCCCTAAACTGGACTGCAGTCCTAAAAGGGTTAACAGGCGAAAAAGCGCCCCGGATTTCCAGCGTAAGGAGGCGCAAGGTGCACGACACGCGCGCAGCACGATGGTATTGGTACTGCTGCACGCTCCTCCTAAACGGCTGGACAGCATTTCTTCCCCGGGTGGCCGATGTCCACCCCCACCTGATCTCGAAAGGGATGCGCGGTCAATGGTCAAATGGCTTATAAGGCAAGCAACGAAGGAGTACGCCCCCCACCTGATATTTTCGGGATCGGGCCCGGGGGTCGACATACTCACGTCACGCGCCCCGAGGTAGCAGTAAGTCTGCTTTGCTGTGGCAATGGCCGCGACGAGTTTACCTGACACGTGACGCGCATTTTGATATGCGGAAAGGGTTGGTACGCTTACGGTTTAGTTTTGTTACTAATTCGCTACGATAACCTAAAATAGATTAGAAAGCAGAAGTTGATCAGACCGCGCTTGTCGCGTTTAGGCCCCCCTCGTCTTCACCATGGTATGTATGAGTTCCCAACAGGGTCCAACAGGGGTAATGTATCGAGTGCAAGGCAGGTGAAAAGGCGAGCCAGGCCGCCTCCCCCGCCGTCCCTCATTTTTGGCACCGCCATGGGTGCGTCGTTCGTTACACCCTCCGGGCGCATGCTTATCGATAGGGGTGCAGTATTTTGTTTTTGTTCTTCGAGGCTCCTCACGGAACCCCTTTTCGGCCTTAAGAACTGCAGGTCTGTTGTGAGGACAAAACACGTGGAAGTCGAGTGTCATCTCCAGGTTTTCTGTACACTGCAGCAGCAAATAGGGTCAAGGAGCTCTATATACTTCCTCGCCCAAACACTGATGACGCCCTTGAGAGAAGAAAACATGAAAAGGGCAAGAACCCGATCCAGTAGAGCTTTACCACTGTTTCGAGATGTGGTCTGATTGGCTTAGGGTCAGAGTTGAGGTTGGTCTGATTGGCTTAGGGTCAGGGTTAGCAGGGTTGGTCTAATTGGCTTAGGGTCAGAGTTAGGGTTGGCCTGATTGGCGTAGGGTCAGGGTTAGGGTTGGTCTGATTGGCTTAGGGTCAGGGTTAGGGTTGGTCTGATTGGCTTAGGGTCAGAGTTGAGGTTGGTTTGATTGGCTTAGGGTCAGGGTTAGCAGGGTTGGTCTAATTGGCTTAGGGTCAGAGTTAGGGTTGGCCTGATTGGCTTAGGGTCTGGGTTAGGGTTGGTCTGATTGGCTTAGGGTCAGGGTTAGGGTTGGTCTGATTGGCTTAGGGTCAAGGGTCAGGGTTGGTCTGATTGACTTAGGGTCAGAGTTAGGTTTGGTCTGATTGACTTAGGGTCAGGGTTAGGGTTGGTCTGATTGGCTTAGGGCCAGGGTTAGGGTTGGTCTGATTGACTTAGGGTCAGAGTTAGGGTTGGTTTGATTGGCTTAGGGTCAGGGTTAGGGTTGGTCTGATTGGCTTAGGGTCAAGGGTCAGGGTTGGTCTGATTGACTTAGGCTCAGGGTTAGGGTTGATCTGATTGACTTAGGGTCAGGGTTAGGGTTGGTCTGATTGGCTTAGGGCCAGGGTTAGGGTTGGTCTGATTGACTTAGGGTCAGAGTTAGGGTTGGTCTGATTGACTTAGGGTCAGAGTTAGGGTTGGTCTGATTGGCTTAGGGTCAAGGGTCAGGGTTGGTCTGATTGGCTTAGGCTCAGGGTTAGGGTTGGTCTGATTGGCTTTAGTTGACCATTTTCTCCAATAAGTGGTAAGCGACCCTCACCCGATGGAAAGTCCCATGGCCTACATACAAAGGTGTTTTATAAACATCACAGAATAATGGTATTCCATCGGTACAATCGTTGGGCAGTTTCTCGGTTGCAAGAGCATGTTAGCCAGTCAGAAATGTCTACAGCACTGTAGAGGCATGGCCCACGTATGTTCTGTGCTCAGTCAGACAGGCCTGGGGTACAGAACTACCCCTCTTACCGCACTGTAGAGGTACCGGCACTGTAGAGGTACGTAACGATGTTGGGTATTTACTTGGCAGTCAGAAATTACTTTGGCCAAAACGTGCTACCCCCATCGCAACGCGCGTCCGTCCTGGAGCGATTACCGTATAACACGCCAGGTAACACACTTGGTAGGCAGAATTTCCAAGCCGAGTCTCTCTCTAAGCCCAGGGGGGCACACACCGCGAGAGTATTTTGGTTTGTTTGTTTTTTATCCTCCGGCAGCGGATTTTGGTAAAAATGCAGCCTTAACCTTACCGCACTTCCACGTTTAAGATGCGTGTTCGTGTGTGGTATATAGCTCATAACATATCTTCGTCGAGATCCTTCCGCAGACGCGTAAGCTCGGCGTTTGCACCTTCCCCATGTGTCGGTTACAAAATCATGCGCTTGAAATTGGTCCGATGAGGTGGGTTGTGTTTTCATGCTGTGGACGTTCCAGCCGCGAAGTCGGCCGAGGCAAGAGTGCGGGCGGCCCTGGCCTTACACCACCCTTACACCATCCAGCTCGAGCGCCCCGTCCGTCCGTATACAGAGTGGGTACCATACCCGATTCAATAGCACCTCGTGACAGGCCGAAACGAGCGCTCTTAGCTACATATTGCTCTTATCCGTAGTAGGAAATGTATAGGTTGTACGTAGTGCAGGCGGGACATGCCGATTTTAACCTCCAGAATGCTCTTATCCTGGATGCTCTTGGTCTTGGGGTGCTCTTAACTCGGGGTACCCACTGCATCACGTCATGCCCCCCCTGGGAGATCGCAAGCACTCGAGAGTCTTACAGTAGTCCGACCCGGCGCGCCTGCAAACCATGGCTTGGCCGATTGTGACAGCACCGCAAGTCCGAAACGTTCGGATCGCCGATCCCTCGGCTCTCACTCCCAACGTGTCGGGCGGTTTTTACCGGCTTTCTGTATGTTCGGGTTTTTTTGTACCAACCCAGCACGTCTGGCATTTGCATTGCCTAATCTCCTCGTTGTACTTGGGATGTTTGCCTTTCTTGGTAGTCTGTGGCCACAGAGCTTGTATCTCTGTAGGATGAAGAATCGGCACGGACCCCTGGATTTGCTGGATGTCGGTGAGAATAGAACGAACGGTTTAGGGTAACCCATTTAACCTCTTTGGGGTCCATAGATGGCGGCCAACACAATGACAACGTTAATGCTATCAACCTTCTACGGGCACCGTGAGGGCCCAGAAGTGCGGGTAGGGTCGCGTTGATCCCGTGCCGTACGAGTCCTTTCCATTGTAATTCGGATACCAATTTGTATCACCCCCGAATCACGCAATGGCCGTCGCTGTGATCGTCACTGTTTGTATCGCCAATAGTCCTCTCTGAAGTCCCCAAGAAGAACATACACAGAAGAGACGCTCCCACTCCGACACGCTTATGAACCGAATTTCCCGGGAGCTTGTCCCAAACAGGTCGGCAGCCTCTTCTCTCTCACGTCTCAGGGCCCACGGCGCACCCTCAATCGTCCTGAAATGTATATTCCGTACATTATATGTTTCGCGCATTCTGCATCTATATATATGGGCTATGACAGTATAAAGTACTGCTGTTATTCTGCCATAACCTATAGTTCCTCGTGGACTGTAAGTGTAACGTCTTCCACACGCCGAAAATACCACGATCTACGTAGATCATCTAGCTCCTAACCTGCCGTTTTGAGATATTGTGCAACTGAGCGATAGTGACTGTCTGAGGGTATGTTTCTCTCTTTCCTAACAATTTATACGTAGTAGCTGTGCACCCTCATACTTACCTCGGGGGTCGACGAGACATCATCGCTGTTTGTCATACTGTGGTCTGATGTTGGTGTGACTGCCTATAAAACCCCGGTCGAGTTGTGTTTTTGACTTGAAGAAAAAAAAGATGGCACCTCAGCGGTGATATGGAGAACACATCGTCGAAACTCTCATTAGTAAGCTGCGTGTGGTATTTCGATCGCCCGAGCTACGAGGTGTGTTTTAATCCCAAACGCGTGACTTTTCTCCTGCCAAGTTGTTGGTCGCATTCAGTGCTGGGGTATATACATTCGTAGCGCTTGCCCCATTTCGTTGACGAAATGTAGCGTTCTTGCACCTTGCGTGGAGCAAGCTGTCGTTGTTGTCGCTTTCAGTGGTTTTCTTCGTCTATCGCCAGCTGTCTTGTTACCGTGCCGTGGACTAGCACCACCACCACCACCACCACCACCACCATTAACAATAACAGCAACACCAATACCCACACCAACACTCACACCAACACCAACGCCAACACCATCACCAAATCCAACCCGAAACACCATCACCAACACCGACACCACCACCACCACCACCACCACCAACCCCGCTGTTTCACACCAACACCAACACCGACACCAGACGCGTGCTACGGTAGAGGTAGATCTTTTTGGCAGAAACGTTATCTGAAAGATCGGGCTCCTTAACCCACAATCGCCGGACTGTCATGTCATTCTTGTGTTCCACTATTTCCATTCTATACTTACGCCATGGAATTTTATTATCGAGTACGAGTAGCACTTTTATTTTCCTCCAACATATGTTTTTGACTTACTATTAGTATAGACCTCCTCACGTGAGGAGCCTCAGAAGCAACCATGGTGCACCTCTACCGTAGCATGCGTCACCACCACCACCATCACCATCACCACCAACTCGGCTCTTTTCCGCCTAATCGTCTCCTCTGTCTGTCTCTCTTTGGCCAAGGATGGGGCCGTCGCTAGGGAAGGACTGGCGGCGTGTGCCGCCTTAATGTCAGACTACGACCGGTGTATGGCCAAGGTTCCGGCGAAGAACCTCATCCGGGTAAGAGCAGTGCCAGCAGTGTTATATAAACAAGAATTCCATCCGGTTAAGAGCAGTACCAGCAGTGTTATATAGCAATGATCACATCCGGGTAAGAGCAGTACAAGCACTTTTACTATGACTTGGCGTAGTTTAGACCAACTGGTAGATACCTGGGGGGTAATCTACACTAACGCCTCATTACGTTTTCTTTCCGAGCATTTCCCAGGCAGTCCGGGTTTATAGGGTTCTAGGGATATAGCGCTTAACCCTTTGGAAAACCCTCGATAGCGACCAAAATAATGATAAACTTTGGTGCTGTCGACCGTCTGCCAATTAGCGTGAGCGCCCGCCGGTACGGGTAGGGTCATGTTGCGCCGTGCCCCGTGCGACTCCTTGCATTGCAACCGTTGTAACTCGGACACCGATAATGTGTACGAATCATCCCCCAATGACGCAGTGGCCTTTCTTGATGTAATCGTCAATTTTCATCGTCATTTTTTTGCGGTCAAGCCCCAAGAGGGTCATAAAGTCAGTACTTGTAGTGTTTTGCGAAATGGCCTATATAACTTCGAAAAAATGGTTGATGGTCCACAGCAGTAACTCTCACTTTTCTTGATATCTTCGCTCCGGGATGTTTCGACGCGGTCGGCGTTCAGGTTAGGGTTAGGGTTAGGGTTTTGAGGTTAAGCAGGTTTCAACCATTTTGTTTAGGCTGGGCGAAGGGTCTATACACCCCTGGGTGGGAGGGCGACAAGCGCTATTGGGGCGAAGGGAGACGAAGACTAAATTGAAACTAGAACTTTTGGAAAAATTCTCGAGTACGCCGTACGTAGCCGCTCCTACGACTTCCGCGAATGTAATGAGGCGTTTCCTATCCAGCGTCGGCAAATCAGAGTCGGTATATGTGATATTTACTGCTGTATCGCGCGGCGGTCGGCTTGTTAAAGTTGTGCGAAGTTATTTGGTGGTGTCGATGCATACGGGTAAGGATTTCCTGATTTAGTCAAAAAACGGTTTCGCGAAAGCTACGGTGGACTGTCGGGATGCCGAAGGAAGCTGGTTGAAATCTTGACCTGCAAGATCCATGATATGATATATTCGTAACTTTTTTCCATGTTGTTGCTCGATTTATAGAGTGGCAAACAGGCCGGCTCGCTGCAAAATAGCGTTCATCTGATGCGGTCCTTCCCTCGAGAAGCCCAGCTTACAACGCTCTTCTTCTCGAACTCGGTTGCTGCACGTACTACATGCTTCTTCTGTCTTTGGCGGCGCACCCGTGCTGATGATTTTCCTCCCTTGAATATACCGGTAGCCTGCTATGTTATAGTATCGGCCGCTGTTACCTTATGCGTCGGTGGTGGAAGTAAGAGGTTACTCGGCCGCCACCCGACCGTTGGTTATCATGCCGGCTGCTCTTTAGTAACTGTCTTCTTGCTAGCGTAACGAGAACCGCCGTTCACAACCGGCCGACTTAACGCCCCCCCCCCCCCCTCCCCCTCATGCCTCCATATTCAGGTGCAAGAAGAGTACCGCCTCGCAGCAGCCAGCAAGCGATGAAGCCGTTATAAACGTGTCTTTGTTTTTCGGGCTGCCGAGGATGGAAATGGGGGTTTCTATTGATTGCTTGGCGTACGGACTTTCTCCTCAGGGGGTGGGCGAAAAAGACAGAGAGCATCATCGTTCCTACGCAAGCGGAAGGAGACAGTGTTTTTTTTCATTCTGCGTTTTTTCCCCCCGTGCTACGAGTAGGGGTTATTGCGAATCGCAGAAGGTCTGGAGTGCCAGTCAGTTGCCTGTGTGGAGGTTTTGCAAATTTCTGTTACACCCTCTTGGCGAAGCACGGAGGTGGCGATAGATAGTCTTCGGCGAGAGAAGACTACACGCGCATGGTGTGGAGGTTCGCGTTTACCCTTTCGCCACTGCAAATATTAATAGTATCCCACACTAAATCCAACTACGTTTCCCGCTAAAATATTGATGCAGCTCTAAAGGGGTGAATAACTTACAGTGTTCAGTTTTCTGCTACTCGGCCAGTTGCCCGGAGGCGCGGGGGGGTGTAGTAGTCATGTCGTGCATGGCCGTAGTCGTATGACCATAGACCGTCGTATCCCTACGACACTGCCGGGACGGAACACTTTGGGTTTTCACCAAGCAGACATTGCTTAGGGTGGCTCTGTCGCTGAAGCTTAGCGTCCCGTTGCAACACTGGGTGAGGAATATTGTTGGGGCGTGCAAGCTGCTGCCATGTTGTATGCTGATGTTGCGCCACCAGTGCACTCGGTCTAGCGGTTCGATCACAACGATTTAGACACGACAAACACGCCTATGGGGAGGGAGGGGAGGGGGGGGGTGAGCAATGAACGCCTGGTTGTTCCCCATGGCTGTCGCTGCAGCCTTGATTTCACGCACGATGTGCCGAAAAAACAACGCAAAAAGCAAGCGTAAGCAGCGCCCCCAGGGCTTGGGTACAGTAACCTATAATACGACTTAGGCCCAGTAGTTACGTACCGGTACCGGATTCGTACCGAGGCCATAGTTGTCGTGGCTTTGGAGAACTGGGCGAGGTCGGCCCAATGTGATGGCTGCCCTTGCTTCCGGGGAAACAATGCCTTCTACGTAGTCCTGTGCTGTTCGTTGCTGTTGGAGATGTTGATACGAGAAGCATGTGCTAGCTACAGCTGTGCAGAACATGTTTTAGCGGTTAGAAACAGGGATGCCGACCCAGCCTGGATGTATTTATGCGGAAAGGGTGTGCTCTACCATTACACTAAATTCAAGATGAACTCGTCGGGGCTTGTTACTTTCTTTTTCCCTGTGTATCTCAGCCTGCCTTTCTTAATGCTTGGCTTTATTAAGTAGGAGTCGTTTCGTGTAGTACCGGGGCACCTGATTTCGCACTCCCACTGCTCGCGGTCGAGAGGGTGCTGCAGTTATCGTTGGTCGGGCTTGCTGCTGGCGAACGAGCGTTTTTTTGTTCTTGTTCTTTTTTGTGTTTTCATGTTTCCTCCTTCTCTCGGTTCTTGAATCTTGGCATGGGCTGTGTGGGCGAGACACGACGACAGCAACCAACGCAGTGCTCCCACCGCCTCTTTTCAAGCATGCTATATTATAGGAGACCCGCTAATTTGACCCCATGACCGACCGCCCCCTGAAGTTAACCCCTTAATAACTGGCCCCACGTATCTGGGGACAAACTACTTGGAATTAGTGTGGGATAAGTTTTTCAATTATGAATGGGTTAAACTACTAGTATAATGTGCCAAGAACAAAGGAGGCATTTGGCGCGCCCAAAACGAAACGTTCTCCTATGTCAAAGAGCATTGCGTGTAATATTATGGGGGGCGGTGATAGTAATCGGAACCCAAGATGGATCCAAAATTCATATATTCCTCTATTTTTTACGAGCCATATTTGGTTCTGAATACTATGTTCCCCCGGAATAGTAACATATCTTGCCTCATATCATATACATATGCGCGCACACGGCCTGCCTTTTTCCTCGCAGTTGGGACACAATCAAAGTGCCCGCTAGAATCGATTTACCCCTGCCTTTTTCCTCGCAGTCGGGACACAATCAAAGTGCCCGCTAGAATCAATTTAAGACATCTGATGAAGTGCGTACGAGATTATGCTGTTTGTACGCAAAGACGGCCGGTTTTGCCGGTGTAAGTCGCGGGTGGCGCTGTGCTAGCTCCTTGGTTCCTTCGTCCGTTTATTCGGTAGTTCCAAAATCGCACGGCTACAACAGTAGGGGCTACCATACACTCCTGGGTTGCACGGAAGCAAGTTTTGTGAGGTGAAGGAAAAGTGTTTTCATGATTTCATCGATGTGGCTCTGGACCGACTGCTGCTTGCGGCGGCACAGGTTTTCATCTATTACTATTCCTGAACTCCTAGGTGCGGCGGCGTACATCAATAGTCAGCTTATTTTTGACGTTTATATGTGCGACGTACAGCATCAGTATTCAGCTACTTTCTGAATTTTATGTGCGACGGACAGCAGTAATAGTGGTATACATACCTGGCATAGACTACCTCCTCTACTGCCACACACACGGCTCTTACTACACGTCTTCACCGTGTGTTCCTCACATACATGTCACATTCCACCTACACATCTTCACGGGTTCCTCCTTGTTATGCCTCCAAGCTACCCCCCCCCCATCCCCCCACCCCCCAACAATGCGAGGGTCTATGGTCATACGACTACGGCCATGCATGGGGTGGGTACCCCCCCCCCTGCCTTCAACAATCTGCCCCGCCCTATGACAAAAGAGTGCTCCCTCTTCGGTGTTCTCTGCCGTCTACATCACAAACAGGTGGCCGAGACCCCTCCCCTGCACAATGTGGACTTAACACTATCCTTGGGAGACATTGATCAATGTGCATACATACGTATGTATATAGCACGTACTACCGAATTGAGAGGTTGTCGATGCTTTGTGGGGTTTGCTACATTGTTCAAAGTCTCCACAGACAGGGATTTGTTTATTTTTGTACCCCTACATTGTGCAAAGGGGGGGAGTCCGGGCCACCTACCTGTGATACACGGTACAACTAACCGCTGTGCATAGTGAGCAATATGTGGTACCAGGTACTGGCAGTACTTGAAATAATAATAGCTGCAAATAAATGGTCATAATCAGTTCACTGGGATTCTCTGCATCGGAAAATCGGAATGTGTCCGTTCGACTCGTACGTACGCAAAACCAGTGGTAATAGGCTCTCGTTTATACGTAAAACCAGCACTATATTTGTAGCATTGGGTCACCATTAATGCCTACTCCCGATGTATGAGGAGCAGCGATTCAGGGCGAGAGGTACTACTCGTAATGGCGACCTGACCTTCGCCTGTCCAGTCCTTTATCGGATACCTTTTGTTCATTAACGTTACTATTTTGAGCACATGCACATGATACTACCAAAACAGTACTCGTATTAATAGTGCTGTTCTGCTTTGTCATCGCCAGATCATCATCATGAGTAGTACACAGTAGTAATACGTAATAATAGTACGATAGTCGGCACGTTTTTTGTTTTTTTTGTTGCTTTTTGACTTGCGACTTGCAACACGCATCGTTTGTATTCATCATGAATGTATCCATCTCCTACGGCCGCACGGCCCAACCATTTCATATAATAAACATGTAGTGCACTAGGGAACAGCACGGCAACGCATATCGCATAACAACACCAGATACAAAATTATTCGTGAAAACAAAGCACAGCAGCACCTTCACCCGTCGTATCAGCAACAATGTGTTACTTACTGTAGCTGCCAGTATCATCATCGTGTGTGTTCACATGAAATCGTTCTTTCTACTCGTCGACATCCAGCACACCCAGCAGCAAAGCAGTGCATGATGAGTGTCCGCGTGCCGATTCATCATCGAGATAGAAGTTCTGTGGTCACAAAACCACGACACAAATTTCAAAGATACTACGTACTCGTAGTACCTAGTAAAAGTAATAGGTTGCAATGCAGGAAACAGAGCAGACAACGCAATATGCCTTTATACGTACGTATAGTAGTTACGTTACGACAGGCACGACCTACCCTGCTAGCAATCCAGATACGCGTGAAAGAGAGAAAAAAAAAAAAAAAAACGAAAGAAACTCGAAAGGAAAGAAAATAAAATAAAAAGCGAAAACAAACCCCAACAAAAACAAAAATATCGTGGTTTATCACAGGATCATCACGGGTAGGAGAAGGTAGTCAGTCTACCGGCGGTGCTGGTAGTCAGTCTACCGGTGCTAAACTGGTGGGTATGATAAACGCTCGTATAATAGCTGTACCGCGAGGGCAGGTAGTGAGTGGTATATATGATGTTGCAGGTTTATCTATATTATAGTACCTGGTATCTACGTAAAACTAAGGTGCGTCAGTCGTCTCGTCTGATACCAGGTACAGAGTACCAGGTATGTACCAGAGGTATCATATTCATAAAAAAGCAGTAAACTTTCAAATTTGAGTATCGAAACAGGTGCGTACGCCACTGCCAACCAGCCGCCACGGCGGGTACGCAATGTTTATGACTACGTACGAGCTACTACGTACGCACGGGGTGGGGACGAGGACTCGTTGTGTCCTCGTGACCTCGTGCCCTTGTGCCTCGTACCCTTGTATCGTACATACTTGTCGACGGTTAGGGCCCATCTTAACGAACATCGCTTTTTATTGAAATGGGAAAACAATTTTTGTTTTTCGTTTGTTTTGAATACGATTTCCCTGAAAAAACGTGTTTGGGTCTTATCGAGGGATGGTGTATTGCGTCAAAAAATGATAATAACGCACAAGGGTCAACGAACACCCGTGAGTAACCAACGAGGCGACCTACGGCCTGTGTCCTCCCCGGGGCGCCGCTGGCAGCGGAAAAGTATGTCTGCCAGCACCGGCTAGGAGGCTATCACTCTAGGGATGTCTTGGGTGGGCTGGCGCAGCCCCGAAGCCCAACGCGGGCAGCAGCGACGGGGATACAGCGATCGAACTTCTACGCCAAGTCGCGACCTGGTCGGTGCTCGTGTGTTTTGGGAGGCAAAGAGGGGTGACAAATTGGATTTGGGACGGCCTATATTACTTTTTAGGCGCCGCAAGCGGTCTACCCTATGGTAGGGGCCGTCGGACCTCGCGCTGCGGCTGATCCGGTATCCGTGCCTCTCGGGAATGGTGGATCTCGCCTCTGAATCAGTCGACGACATGGCTCAAGTTTGCGTGGCTTCCTTCGGTTTCATGGAACACGCCACGTCGAGTTGGATGAACTCCCAATTCAACAGAAAAAAAAGAGCAAAAGAAGTCCCAAAAGACTTCTTGTGGAATTCCGTTTTATTGAACTACTCAGTTTTGAAATCGAAATATCTTGCTGGTTATTCACGTTTCGACCAATCAGGTCAAATCAAAACAAACGAACGAAAAAAAAAAACTCAAACAAACGAAAACAAATGTTCGTTAATACGGGCCCTTACTCGTACGTACGATCAAGATTCAAGTCCCGTCAAATCGTCAAAATCCTTTGCTTTCCACCCAAAACCTATATCAAACAAGCAAAAAAGAGCAGTTTCAGTTTCCGATATGATAAATGAGAACAGTTACGCTACAAATAGATATAAACAGGAGCTGACGGAAAAAATGAAAAACCGAAAATTCGGATATAAAAAACTGGAAAAAATACAAAATCATTTGTCAAATTGGATCGACGTATCTGACGTACGTATCACCGTATCAACATGATTGTCAACGTATCAACCATTGATTATTGGAATCGGTCAACCAAAGTACTTGTTTTTTGTACACAAAACACTATTATTAACACAAGCAGTTGCTGAAATCAGCTGGAATTTCCTCAGATCAAGATCATACGACAACGATTATACGATACACAGCATCATTCAACCAGACGATTCTGCTGCCCTCTGCCATTTTCTCTCTCCGACTCGTGTGCCACGTTTTTTTTGTTTTTTTTCGTACCACGAGCCAGGCACACCAACAGCAGCACCAGGGCGGGGCAACACGACGGTCTCGCCTCGAGGAGGCAAATCGGCGCTGCAGGCATTTGCGCACAGCAGTTCCACGACAACACCAGGTTGGAAACACTTTTTTTACTCAACAAGCAAGCGCAAGATCTCCCCTACGAGTACAGCTCAAAAAATATACCACAAAAAAAGGAAAGGAGAGCCGCTGCTTCTTCCGCTGCTGCTTGTTTTGTGCTACTGGCTTTCGCTTTTTTGCTTGCTGTGGCGATTCTTGGAGAGATCTCTCTCTGTGAGACGAGGCACAAGAGGAACTCTTGGCAGAGCAGGGCGGGGCAGGGCAGGTCGTGGCTCTGCGCTTGCTTGCTGCGATGATGGCGGTAGCTCCATCTCCCAGGGTGGTGTCGGCGTCGCAGGCGTCTGTGGTGGAGGCGATAGACATTCACCACGCTGTGGCACGCAACGATGAGGAGCAAATAAAGAAGTACGTGTTTTCTGGGCAGGATTTGGACCGCCGCGACAAGGATTCTCTGACCCCCCTGCACGTCGCTTCGGCTGGCGGATTCAGGGCGATCGTCGAGTTCCTCGTCAAGCACGAGGCTGGGTGAGTTTTACTTTATGCACAGGTTGTTGTTGTCGTTGCTAGAGCCAGTGCTGGTTGCTCCCCCCCCCCCCGCGACCCACACGTGCCTCTCATTGATCTACTACTCGTACTGCTGGATTCGATTGAGTCTGTGAATTGTCCGCATCCATTCCTGCATTAGCAAGAGCCAAGCCGTTGCGACGCACACAACACACACACGCATGTGTCGGTACAAAGAGCAAAGGAAGGGCTGCAATCTTGAGGGGGGGTCAAGTGTAGAAATGAGGCAGGGACGGGGGGGCAGTCCTTCGTTTTTGCTATGCGGGTCTTCGTCCCGAGCTACAGAGCAGGGTGTCTTCTCGAATCCTCTGCAAGATGTGGACGAGACAAGATAACCGCTCTCTCTCGGGGCTTGCGACCCCACGCGTGCTGATATACCGGTAGCAGTTGGTACGACCGCAATAAAACAGCAGCAGCAGCAGTACCAGTACAAGCAGTATAAAGTACAAGTACGAGTACAGCAGCAGCAGCAGTTCACAGCAGCAGTCGAGTATCATACCAGTACGTACTGCTGTTCGTTGCTCTGTGTATAATCCGCATAAATTTAGAAATTGACTCTGCGAACAGGGGGTTCGCCTGCTCTCCACGAGAACTAAGAACACTGCTGGGCCTGTTGTTGCGCAAATGATAACAGATAGATGCACCTCGCTTGGGTGTGCGGTTATAGGAGTTGGGGCGCTATGATCCTCGGTTCCTCGTAAGTTGCTGGCCTCTGGTTGACCGCGTTGCGGTGTGACTTGCTGCCCTCTTGAGCGTCGGAGATGCGAAGCCTCTTGCTCGAGACGGAGCAGCCAGAATATCGAGGCTGCTGTGGGTTGCGCGTGCAATAGTAATAAACCCCGAACCAAGAACTTCGAAGTAGCATCGTACGATTCTGTGCTCCTATGATATATACTGCTGCTGTTGTGCCTCCTTGCATCTCATAGATAATCGGTCGGTGAATACATGTATAAAGATACCATTCCCTAGCTATCATTTCCCCTCTGCTCGGCTCAGGTGTCCTAATATATGAGCTCAGGGTTACCGGTAATTGCACCCCCTGTGTACCCTGTAATGCTGCTCCTGCTGCTGCCGAATGCCGCTATTAATGAACCGCTGTTGCAATTGTATGAGAGAAGAGTGCGTTGATTTTCCACCGCCTGCACACACAAGCGCGGGGTCGTCATTTGTATCAAAATCCTCCTGTACATCCAACATTCAAACCGTGCGCCCGTGAAACCAGGGGGGGCGCACGACCCCCCACCACCCTCATCCGATCAACGTACAGCTTTTGCTGTGCTTTTTATACTCGGTACCGCGGGTAGAAAGAACACAGCAACCGCCCGTTTTGCCTCTTGGGACTTGGGACAGTCACTAGCCACCACCTGCCGACACCGCAATTTTTTTCAAGAGTATTCTTCCCACATCACAAAGGGAGTCCTGGTGTGTTTTCCTCAAGGAGTTTCGTGTATCGTACCAGGTGTACGAGTATTGATATGTGGTTTTTTATTTATTAATGCATCCCGCCTTCATTAATCACATTGATGTTGAGCTGCGCCGCTGCTGCTGCTGTACCCCAATCCCAATCCTGGTATTTTTGTATTTTTTTTCGTGCGGCGACGAGTATGATGCCTGGAGGTACAGCAGTAGCAGCCAGTTATTTACTCGTTTTTCATGTACGTACCGCCTTTTTTTGCGGTCCTTCGTTCTGTACGCCGTACACGACTCCTTCGTGTGTACCAGGTATAATACTGGTACATCAAGGTACATACAAAATGTTTCTGGTTTTAGCAAGTAGTTATGGGCATCGCCCTTTTGGCTTTGCCCTGTATATACAACTGCTGCTGCAGTCTACTCCCGGTGGTAGGTACGTACTTCGTATCCTGTACGTACATACTCGTTCGCACGCATGATCATGAGTATGCATGCTTTTTTTTGCTCCATCGTTGGCTCGATGCGTACCGGTATGATATCCGGTACATACATGGACAGGACGTATCAGAGCATGACGGACGAGCTGTCATTTACTTTTTATTGAAATTTTGTGAGGCCCCCCGCCTTTTTTCCCTGTTTTTTCCCTCACCTGCCCGCTTAGACATTCTTTAGCTTGGTAATTATCCCAACGGCGTCTTCCGTTAAACGACCGTTCGTTACACGACCTCACCCTCGAGCTACGATCATGTTTTGCCTCAGGAGGGAGGGATGGTGCAATGAGTGTGCCTGTGAAATGTAGTACAGAGTAGTACCCTGGGCATGATATGGTGTGGTGTGTATTACTGTATATGATATGGTGCTCGTTCGAGATGTATGTGATGAGGAGTGCGGCCGCTAAACCCGTCGAATCACAGAACTGGCAGAATCATAATCATTCATTCATCATCCATCCATCCAAGGATTAGTTAGGACCAAGGGCGTTCTCGTAATGTATACTCGTACATAGTTTGTTTTTTTAACCACAGAACTGGTACCTCTCTATTAATAGGACGAAGAATCGGCACAGACACTGGGTGTGCTGGATGTCGACGGGTGGAAAGGACGGTTTAATGTGAAAACACACACACATATAAAATACCTCGTACTATCTGTAGTTTGTTTTGCGCTGTACCCCCCTGTCCTGCGTGTTGTAAATATCGTAAATAGGCTCTACAGAGCACGACAAGCAGGAATATACACTTGTGCATGAACTATAACACACCGCTGTTCTGGGATGTAAAGGATGTTTTGGTACTTGCATTTCCGGACAGAGTGGTTCTACACGTACTGCTGTCTTCTCACTTTAACGTAATCGAGTGTATTTATTTGTGCAATGAACCCTGCATCTTGTGTCTGGGGTCTGTTTACTAAAAAAGCAACTCGAGGTCTGATGAGAGAGAGGTTCCTTGTTGGGGTGGGCGTGGTCGTACAGCAGTATATAGCAGCAGCTTGAGTGCTTACGAGTGTCACACTATTAATATACTCGTAGCTATTGTCAGTATACGCTCACGAATAAGAAACAGCCCAAGATAAGAACATAAGGCTGACGTTTTACTGGTCCCACGTTTGGGGGACAACGTACTTGGAATTAGTGGGTTTTTTTTTGGGTTCTGAATGGGTTAAGGCGCGCTAAAAGAAAATTGCATGCAGACAAAAAAAATGTGCTAGGCGGCGAGCGCTATATGCACGAATTCCGATGCAATGTAGTCTATGCACAGATTACTATTAATACGAAGTGTTGCTTGTTGGCAGGGCCCCCATATAGATACATACTGCTCGTATACGAAGGCGGACAATGTCAAACGCGCCGCACACACACGAGTCGATGGAATCTCCTTTTCAAACCTGCACCGGCTTCTCTTCTCTTGTGCGTCCCATCTTTCGCGCTTTGGAAACTCTACCGGTATTGTATCGTAATAAGACTATGAAAATGTATACACGCACAAGTATCACAAGTACAACTTAAGTGCGCCCTTCCTTCTTCTTGGCTCTTTGGCTCTTTTTTTCTTTTCTGGCCCTGTTTTGGATTCCAGTTTTCAGCCAGTTTTTATCGGAATCGATCGTGACTCGACCGGCAGGCAAGGCACCCACGACGTGCTCAAAGGTTCCCACCACCCCCAAATGTTATCTTGCCTGTGCGTGGGTGAAAATAAAATAAGACGACAAAACAACTTTTTTTTTCCCTGAAATTTATTATGAAATTGTATTGTTGTACGGTACATGAGAAGTTGATCTGCCAAAACGTATTATTACAGCAGTATCGCATGTACAAGAAGAAAAAAAGTTGTGTAAATGCTGGAACAGAATCACACCTCCGGAAAACAAGTACAAATGTTACACAGGTACTCGTAGTTCTTTTGCACTTTTGCACCCTTGACTATTTTTTCTAGTTTTCCTGAAATTTTACTAGAAAATGTATTTACAAGGCTTCGAGTTGCCTCAGAAGCGGCTTGTGGCCAGGAATTAATGCCGGCGGGGGCGGGGCAGAACGAAATCAAACACCTTCCAGCAGACTGCAGTATACCAATCTGTCTGTAAATATAAGCACCGTTTATATTTAGTGTTAATGTACAAAATGTTCTTTTATTTCGGTACAGAGTGGTACCAGGTACAGCATGTACAAGGTATGACGCGAATATGAATACTCGCAGCAACAAGATGATGAACCCACGCATATCTACCCGTACCTGCTGATCTACTACTGCTGTCTGCTGTATCTACTATCTGTACCCCTACGGAGCATCTCTTACGTATGATATGATACATGTAACATACCTCCTACCGATGGTCGCAAGCACCTCCACCCAACGGCCTATCTATGTACGCAGAGGGCGCCTTCCTTGTGATGTCCCCATGTGTGCTTGAGCGCGATGCCCCCGCCCATTATACCCCTTATATACATATATATATGTACCCCTCCTATGATACTCATACCCCAAGTTGATGTGATTACGACTACTTCTGTTTCTTTAGAAAATGGGCCAAACGCGATCGGACCATGTAATAGACTCCGTCCAATAATTTTTCCGATGGTATTTTATACCACCATATCAATGGTATTTTATACCATGTAGTCGGCAAGTTCATTGGTAAAGAGTGGGAGGGGGGGGTGGGGGGGGCGATGCTGCTGTAGTCGAATGGAGATTGCGGGCGTGTAGTTCAGTTTTGGACACGCATAACATGCTGTAGGGATTTCAGGTGTACCTCTTCGGACTTGTGTATCCTTTCCCTGCTAAGTGTGCGTGTTCTTTAGGATTCTCTGATGGCTCTAGCTCTTTTGTGACCACGGGCTGTGATCTTGCTAGATCAGACTATAGGGATTAGCAACTGAAACGAGTTTAATGTGAAGACAACAACAGCAATATTATGTTACCGGTATACAGCAGTACAGGTAACAGGCTAATATGAAAGCCAGGCTGGTATTTGGAAGAAAATAAGAAATTCGGGAGTCGTTGTCTTGAAATTAGTGTGAAAAGCACCCTCTCTCAATTAAGAAATCCAGCCTGGACCACATTTCTTGTTTCTTATTACAGTAGATGTCCTGCACTATATATATAGCACCACCAGTTTGATATATGATATTGTGTGTGATTGTCGGACGTTGCGCAGGAAACCAGCAAGAAAGAGTTGCTCAAGCGTCAATCTACGCTCTAAAGCCATACCAACATGTATGCGCGCTTGCCTGCATGTGCGCTGCTTATGCCGCAATGTGGGAGTCAGTCGGATACCGCTTGTACCCAGATTTCCAATGCTATTTGTTCATTGTAGATTTTCGTCTCTCTATAGATAGCATCAATAATCAGGACGGACACATGCGTGTATACTTCGAAGTAACAGTTTAATGTGAAGACAATACACACGTTTTACGTGGTATATACGGGTACGAACATACTTCGTATATACATAATTGTTGGTACATCTAGGGGAGCGAGCAGGCTGCCTCGTCGTCTTCCCCCCTCGACGACTACGCCTCGTACCGCACCGTACACAGCTCCGCAATCCCCCCGCCGCCCCCTGTGGAAGTAAGAGATGGAAATTCGAGCTGTTCATCGGTTGGAGCAAGATTAACATTTTTAGATTCACATCGGAAATTGATCCAACTGCCGGTAGGGTTCGACGTCATGTCTATGCGATTAAGAAAAAACAATATGTCCGGAAATGTAATTAACATTAGGTACTAATGTTTAATACCCAAAAGTTCCTTATATTACCGGACAGAATGTTAGGCATATACTTGAATCAATGTGGAGACCTTGCGCACACAACTATTAATAAATCGATGTATAATATAATACTCGTACGTACTCGTACGTGTCGGTACATTGCGGTAAAGTTGGGAGACACAAGCTCAAGAGTATCGGGTACATTCCCGGTACATAATCGGGTATGCAGGATTAAGAACATTTTTAGATTTTGACTGCAGGTACGGCGGCGGTGTCTCTGCCACCACCGGCTGCCACAAGATCACCACACATCCAGGCAGCATTGTCGAGGAAAAGTAGGATTTGCTCTATTAATAGTACATGTCCGCGGTTTTTCTGATTTTTCTGAAGGGTGGCCATGACGGCATGCTTCCACTTTCTAGCCAGCGCGCGAAGCCGGTGGGTCGCCTTTGGCGTGGGCCGTCTATAGTATACACGACCTATGTGTTGTCTTCGCATGAAACCGTTCTCAACTGCGTCAGTGCGTCAGTAAACCCAGTGTCCGCCCTGATTCTTTATCCTAGAGGGATACTGGTACAAAATATGTGGCAAGACTACGCTATTTATATTAATAGTTGTGAGACAGAAGAATGTGCATACTTTATATGCGAGTTTCTAATTTCTACTGGTAGTTTACATGGCAAAACAAAATAGCCCTCGTATTCAACTCGTAACTGCTGAGTGCCTATTGTAGCGTGGGTGGGCTTCAGTCGACGCGAGTCGATGGAAGAAAGGGGTGAAGTCTCGCGATGAAAATGCGCGTTGCACATTGGTAATGAAAACATTATTGGTATTGATAGCTGTGGGAAGAACGATCTTGAACTTTATTTACCCGCGAGCGAGAGACGTGATGGTATACGATATGTACCGGGTAATATGGATAGAATCATACACGTCATACATCACACATTATATACGCACTATTAATACTATCAATACTCGTGCTGCATATCGTATTCCCGGTACCAGTACACCATATTCATACATTCATGCACCCTGATGGTGTCGAAAGAGCGACAGATACCCTGCCCCCCCCTCACCTTTCTTTGTGTACGCAACATTATCACATCATCATATATACAGATGAATAGAAGGGTGCCGAGGTGCCGACAGCATTGAACGCGTGGCAGACAAAAGTAGGGGGAGGCAGAATGATAAGACTAGCGTATATCACCCGGGTGATAAGATAACACCCCCCCCTTCGAACGAATGAGTTTCTTAAGCTGATTTTCTCATCAACGTATGATATGATAAAAAGTGCAAGTGCAAACGCCGAACGAGCGATGCGTCTATTTTGAAAGACCTCGTAGAGATCCGTTACCACTCTGCCCCGAAATATAAGTACCGTTTGTATTGTATTGTAATATACAGACGGTGCTTATATTTCGGTACATATTGGTATGTCCAAAGCCGCCATTTTCGCATGGTTTGGAGAAAATCGGCTCCGAAATCCGCCCCAGGGGGTGTGTTATCTCATCACCCGGGTGATAATACGGTATTATACTTTTTAACCCCTTTAGGACCGCACTTCCGTTTTGGGGGGAAATTACTTGGAATTAGACTCATATATATGTTTATGTACAGTGCAGTACTAAAAGGTACCGGGTTGGTACAGTTTTTTCGTGGCGTTGGAGGATTGGCGCATGGTGATGAGCTCGGTGCACCCCTCGGCTCTCGGAGACGTGGCAGCAAACGCACCGACACGTGGCGGCGTGCGGTGGAACACTCGGCAGCTCGGCAGAACACTGACTGCTACTCGTACGTAGGGGCACATGACCTTGTATACACGGCTGTACTGCTGGTGTGTACCTGTGGTGCGAGAATAGCGACTAGACTGTAGATGATTGATGTAGAATGTAGGCAGTACGTAGACAAGCGACATGGACCGAAGGACAGAGAGCTACCGGTCTCAACGCTTCCATAGGGTGGCGGCAGTGGCATATGCTATGATATGTATCTACGTATATACTGTATCTATATATAAATATGTACGACAGCGGAAAACATCAAAGACATCAAACAAAGCAGATAGTTACTGTTTGTTTTTGTCGACCTGAATCAACTTTCACCGTCGTGGAGGTTCCAACACCTTTTTTTAATTGTGGAAAATTTGACTTCAGACTTATTTACACATGGTGGCTCATTACTTGACTGAGACTACGTATGATTTGATATGACATGTATTATATGACGTGTACGAAGTACCAGGTCATGCATGTGCGGGTATGTCGCTACGAAGATTGTAAGCAGTGCAGGACAGCTACGTCGTACATGCTAAGAAAAAACCACTGCGTTTGTGACCAGACTGCCTGGGGTACATACAGTAGTACAGTCTGTAGTACCGGACACCTAGACGCGTTTTATCATACAACAGCCGATTTTCCTATTTGAGAATTGCCTTTCCGATGAGAATGAAAATCGAAAATATTGGTTTTTGAATTGTGATAATACTTCCCTCACAGTCATTTTTTTCACTGTCAACTATTGTCAGTTGTGACACCCGTCGATGACGGAAAAAAAAAACGAAATCGGCATCGGCAGTCTCAAGATATCGAAGATCCCAGAAAATCTGGATTCATGGGCGAGGTACCTCGCTCATAAATGCAAATTCCCTTAAATCCTCGATTTTTCGAGCCTGTCAAGGTTGATTTCATTTTTTTTTCGTGGATCGATACCTACCATCGAGGAACATATTTTCTTGGTCAAATTTTGATCGTGAGCGAAATACAACTCTTAAACAATAACAAAGTACGTACGATACTCAAATCGATTTCCATTCTCATCGGAAAGGCAATTCTCAATCAGGAAAATCGGCTGTTATACCGTGAGAAAACAAACACTAAGAAAGATAGGCCGAGGGCTTATTACAGGAGAGAGCCAAAAATTCGGAAGCCGTCTTTTAAGTGCGTTCTTGTCTAGAAAACACTCTTACTTTTTCCCAACGAAGAAGTCCAGCCTGGGCCAGCCTCATGTTTCTTACTACGATATGACATGAATCGGTGCCCTGTGCACTGCTGGACACCCGGTGTCCGTACTGATTCTGCAATTACAGAAGAAAACGAACGCTCAGAAGGCCACAGGCTGACAGGGCTGAGTTTTTCAGGAAATAAGAAATTCGGGCGTGGTTATAGTAGCAGTATATATCCTGAAGTGATGTAGTGTACGGCATAACGCATCCATTCTCAAGTGCAAACCCTAGCCTGGAAGACAGATAAGAGGCCTATCAAATAATTTCACAGCAGTAGGCCGACGCATTCAATCCCTTCGGGACCCCGATATGTCGACCAAAACGACGATAACTTTGTTCGGTGCAATTCAACCGTCTACGAGCAGCGTGAGGATCGTGTTGCTACTACTCGTGCCGTGCATGTTCATACGATTAGTTGCACTGAAACTCGGACACCAAGTTGAATCATCCTCCTCCTCCAATCACCAATCAATCATACATTGGCCGTCGCTGCGATCATCGCTTTCCATTATTAATTTCTCTTTCTGAAGCCCAAAGGCGGTTTCAACCGACCCTTCTCCCGCCCTGGTCCTGATCCACTCCGTTTTTTTTTGGGCAGCGGCCAAAAACAGGTATACCTTGTCCGTTCGCGGCCAAAAACAGGTACATACATAAAATCAAGTCAAAAACGCACTCCACGTGCCCTGCCATTGGTCCAAAACTCGTTGTACCTGTTTTTGCCTCTTTAAAGCCCAGGTATACCTGATTTGGTCTACTCTGCTTGACTTTCACCTTTTTCTTGTCGTTTTTAAGCCAATTAGAAGCCCTTCATAGTTCCACCCTATGCCCCCTATACAAATGCCGACGTACGCGGAGACCCCCTTCTCCCTTCGCACCTCGCACCTCGCACCACACGCCACTCGAGCGACACACATATCTGCCTGCACACCTCCGCCGAAATAATACGAGATAGAAGGCTCCCCTTCGGGATTGTGATTGACCTGGAATACCAGGGGTGTCGCATGCTGAGAAGGGAGAATACAGCAGCAGGCGTTCGTTCCTCGTACCAGGTATACTATTAATAGCAGCTACTCGTATACGTAGCCACGGGCGAGCACGAAGAACATGAAAAAACTCTACTTTGCGTTGCAAGGAACAACAGGTTCGTGGGGTGGGTTTTAAACTTGATTTTAGTATGTACCTGTTTTGGCCCCGACCGGACCAGGTGGACCTGTTTTTGGCCGCTGCCCTTTTTTTTGTTTCTCTTCTTTTTTCCCCCATCCCATTTATTATCTTCGCCCTTCTATTCTCTCTCCCTCTTTAGTCGTTGCTCAGATCCTGGGTCACTAAGTACAGTAGTAGGCTCTTCTCCCCCCTTCCCACTACGGAACGTGCCTTGCATTTGATCTGATCCCACCCGGCCCTGCAAATAGACACTGGGTTGTAGTTGGTCGACAGCAAAAGCCCCACCAAGCACCCTGGCTACACGCAAGACTTCGTATACAGAATAGCTCGTGACATATTCACCAAAATCGGGATGACTTACTGCGTCAATATCTGATACAGAAGTAGTAGGGGTCCCTCTATAATGCCGGTCCCCGCTACTCGTACAATGCCGCTGAAATCGCTTGGCACAGATGGGATTGACCAGTGTGGCGGTGTGCGGAATAATGCTGGTGCCCGCTGTACCGCCGGTGTATCGGCCTTTGGCCTGGCACATACCGGCATCATAGCGGAACCACCACTACTACTAATGCTGTACTGCTGTGTACTTCGTACATCCACCCGGAGGGTCATAGCCCATAGCATCCACCAACATCGGGGTTTCCACCAGAATGGCCCCAGCAAAAACGGGAACAGCACTTAAACTAGTATATTAGTATATTAGTGTGGCAGGCTTCGAGTAGTAGTGTCGATTCGAATACAACTGTTTTTGATATGTACACTCGAGCCTATGGGAGGAAACCCACCACAGGTAGGACACCAAATGTAATACTGCTGTAGGTTTAGTGTTGTTCCCGTTACGCTGTGGCCGTTTTGATGGAAACCCGTATTATGGTGGTTGAAGTCGCGTGGGGATACATAGCGTGCTATACATCGTAGCCGTGTCTTGATGGGCCCTGCCTGTGGCCTTTGTTTTTACGCATGGTCATTTTGGAGGGATCAAGGAGATTGGCGTGGCATGAGGGTGCCAAGTGGGAGCTCATGTACATGGCAGGGTCTTTTCAGTAAAAGCTTAGACCTGTGGAAATTTATCTGACAGGCACCCATGTTCTTTGGGGACCCAGCTATTTAATAGTTGGAACTATTCGTAGAGTGGGATACGTTTTTGCGGTATTAGCAGCACTATTCATATATTTTCATAGTAGTCTATGATAGTTATAGACCAGACCGATGACAATGGGAACGAGATCTTAAGTGTTTGAATTTGATCGTTTTGAGTTTTTTTTCACCATTTGATCCCTTTAGAACTACTACTACTGTTTGTGTTGTATATGCGTACGTGTACACCCATGTCTTTCTGGACAAACCACCCCGTGTAACACTTGAGATAACATACACCCTATGACGAATTTCAGGGGCGTTTTTCTCCGAAGTAGGGGCGGCGGGGGGGGCACGCACACAACGAAAAATGGCGGCGCTGTGGGACGATCTTGCTCGTCGAGATCGTTCTTTGTAGATTTATCGCTCGGCGTTTGCACCCCCCCGCTGTCGAGAAAATTCCAAGAAATTTCGTCCGAGGGGGAGGATCGCTGCACCCATGTTTTTTGGGGACACACTATTACTTCATACGACGAAAGACAGACAGTTCAGCTGCCGTAGTACTTGGAAGTATTGTGGGTAGAGCTGTGACTCGGCAGGATTGCACGACTATTTACTAACTTATCGGTAGGTGCCGATAGCCAAGTATCTGTGTTTAGTCGGTAAGTCGGTTAGCGACTTGCCGGTATGTTACGGCGAGCGAAGCGAGCCAAATCAGCCGCCCCCCCCCGCGCAAAAAATAAAATAAAAAATGTATCTCGCATTCAACAATTCTTCGGGTAGTCGGCACCCCTAGGAAACGACTATTAGTAAATATAACTATACATTAGTCCGACTAATATCCCTCAAGAGTTGGTGCCCACTCAATGCTCAAACCTCTAATTGGCTGATGGTGGGATTTGTTTTGCAGCAGTACATGAAGGGGGAAAATAGTGCTCGATCACGTACGTATACGAGTAATACGCGCCTACACGAAAGAGAGGAGCTACTACAATCTACAAAGTCACTCTCACGCTCCAGCATGTCACCCCTCCCCTCACCCCCAGCTCCAGAGCAGAGGCGGTACATCAAGTACGGGAGGTAGCAGCAACAACCGGTCTCCGTGTCAATACGAGTACCGTGTAATATATTTTAGACTGTGGTGTTGTGCCGTTCGTTACCATGCTATCACACCCGTTACTTACATCGAGATACTGCTGTTATCTTTAGTGATATCAGAGGACACATATTTGTGCTCTTGTTTAGCTGGCACGATACTTTTCGAGGAGTATTATGTCACTATATATACCGTGTATACATATCATAGATATCCACTTTGTTTTACACTCTTCGCGAAATCTGTGCTACTATCATATTATGCCGGTACATGCTCGTTCTGGACACAAAAATGACCACACAGCACGCGCAGAACGTGCATCTCAACTTTCGAATCTGTCGTAGAATATTACTGCTGTACTCGTGCTGCATGCGTTAGCCACACAGCACAAAATACATGCATACCACATCACACCATATATGTATTTTTTGTTTCTCAAGAGGCGAGGCAGCAGGCGGTGGTAGCAGCAGTGGCAAAGTGCATTCGTAGCTAACTTCAAGTCTGCACTTGCAATAAACAACTGTACCGAGTGTGATTCAAGAACCAGAGCCAAGCAAGTCGACTCTTCCAAGTCTGCAGCCGCGGGCTATATGATACAACACACGGTGTATACGACATATACCTTATTCCGGTATACTGATTGTATGATGCCAGAGGGTGTACTCGAATCTACACTTGGCGCACATATTTAGATGTTACGATGATAAATATGTACCTCTCTCTGGGCGGGTTTTCAACGACCGGTATGTACAGATATTTATACACGAACGATCCTTACAATTTCGTCCACAGTCAGTGGTTGTATATCATAAGATCATAAGGCATGTCGTAAGAGTCTACATGTACAGCAACCGGGTCGTCGTGCGGAGAATTATGAGGTGAAAGACCGGCCGCTAGCCACCGCATAGAGCCGCACGGGTGTTGGAAACCCAGTCTTCGATGCTGACGCAAAGTTTGAAGCCTCGGAAGCTTGGCGACACCAAGGTGCATATCATGCTCTGTATCATACATACTACGACGCAAGTAGCCAACCAATCATTTGCAGGGACGCTTGTTTTTTTTCACGTAACACACTACATATATTTAGGCACGCTCGCGTTCGCAAACCTACGTGTGCTTCGCATAAATCTTGTCCTTTGCGGCTTTGTCAAACATGGCCCCTGATGAGAAATGCCTCGATATACACTGAAAGCCTCCACTTTTTGCCCCCGGACCCCGGACGGGGATGTTTTCAATATTTGCGGTTGCTTTTCGCGGGTGGTGCCGTTCGCGCTTGTGGCCTATTTCGTGCGAACGGACGCCGTTCACACGTTTTTCAGGCGCAACACGCATCCCCGATATATATTCGGATTCATTTATTATGTATTCGTACAAGATTTCCCTTCGGGATTGTACATAGTTGACTTGAAACCCCGGGGGTGTCACACGCTGAAAAGGGAGAACACAATAATAGGCGTTCGTTCCTCGTACCCAGCTCAGCTACTTGTAAGTGACTCTGTGTCGTAGTTTTGTGACCACATAACTGGTATCCCTCCATAGGATGGAGAATTGGCACAGACACTGGGTGTGCTGGATGTCGACGGGTATATAGAACGGACGGTTTAGGGCCATTCCTAACGAACAAAAAAAATCACGATTCGTGAGGTTTTTGTCGTGAATCGTGATTTTTTTTGTCGTGATTCACGACAAAAACCTCACGATTCATGACGCCAATTTTTTTTACAATTTCTTAAAAAAAAAACAAAATCACGATTCACGACATTTGTCGTGGCTCAAAATACGCCTGATCAAGGCACTACGTGACCCACCCGACACCAACGGTATCCGATGGCCGGTATAGGGGCATGCCAGGCCCTGCTTCGTACGCCGGTTGTGGACAGCGAGTGGCTGCCTAAAGACACTGCTGGGTGCGGGGTAACGAGCATGCTGTGACCTCGAAATCTCGAGGAGGCGGAGACAAAGCGTGAAGAAAAAGCAAAAAAAATCTGAAAATCTCATGGGCCAGGCAGAGCAGACGACATGTCAGCGAGATGGGAACCTCGCGCGGACCTGGCCTGGCCGACGGCGCATGAGGTTTGAATATCACAGACCGTGTCGGGCCTCTGCCCATGGTTTGAATCACGGGCCGGGTCGGGCGCGGTCGGCCCGGCACGGCCTGGCCGTGACCTACCTGCGAGAGTTGGCCCCACCCTCAAATACCGTTGGTTTGAAAATATCGGATTCTTTATAATTTGAAAATATCACGAAACGTGACGAAAAAGCACCAACTTGCGTTAGGAAAGAAACATCACGAATCGTGATATTTTGTCATGCCAAAACGTCACGAATCGTGATTTTTTGTTGTTCGTTAGGAATGGCCCTTAATGTGAAGAACGCGCACACACGTAGCCACCGGCCGGGCAAGAGCACGCAGAACATAGAAAAAACTCTTGAAAGCTCAAGGAAACTACAGCAGTACAGTAAGTACGTAACCACGGGGCAAGTAACCGTGCGAGTAACACCGCCCAAGCCCGAACGAGTTCATAGCTTTGTCTATACGTAGTCAGCCAACTGACAGCCCTATTACGTATATACTTGTTTGTGTTCCAGGTGTTATCACATGTGATCCCGGTTTTCCCTTTCTTGTGTTACATCTCCGGAAGATAAAACAATCTGAAACTCTTTAAGAAAACGAACTCGTGTGTCGTCCGTCTGTTTTTCGTCGTGCCGTGCCTACTCGAGCGCAGGGTGAACTCTAAGAGCAGGATCGGACACACACCTCTCCATCTGGCGTGTCGCTTCGGGCACCTACCCGTGGTGGTGGTTCTGCTGGCAGAGGGCGCCGAGATCGACGCCCGGGATAGCGATGGAAACACCCCTCTCCACAAGGTGTCTTGCTGAGTGCCTTTTTCACTTGCTTTTCACATATACTTCCGGGTTGCCTTTCACTTGCTTTTCACATATACTTTCGGGTTGCCTTTTCACTTGATTTTCACATATACTTTCGGGTTGCCTTTTCACTTGCGTTTCACGCACATACTTCCGGAATGCTTTTTCAGTTGATTTTCACATAATGCCGGGTTGGCATATTGGCGTATGATATCCATTCGTATATAGTTCGCAGAACTTTTTTTCTTCGCACATGACATTTATTTTTAATATAGTATTATACCCTGGTATTCGTGCAAGTATAGGCCCATGAATAATAATTAACCTACTCGTACAACGAACGTGAGGGCTTTGGGGGGGACGGTACGTACGTAAAAATAATTCGTGCCCAGAGGCGAGCGAGCGCTGTACACTAAATCCTACTGGTATATAATAGCCTACCTATGCTCAAGGGTGTTCAAGGATGCTGTACCAGGTACGTAGTTGTTTGCGTTTGTTGTACTATGTGTTGGCTGACGGGGCTGACTCGTACGAGTCGCCAACGAGTTATACAGCAGTATGCAGGGCTGTTCGCGGTTCGGGTCAAACTTTGCGGGTCAGATCGGGTCGGGCCGGGTCAGGGCGGCCCGAATCGTGAAAGTTTTTTAACCTTCTGACCCCGACCCGACCCGTGATATTTTCAAAAACTTCGTCACCCGACCCGTGGATCCGGTAATGACCCGCGAAGAGCCCTCTGGTTATTTGCTGGCTGTTGGCTATTGTGTCACAGGCTTCACAGTTACGTATAGGTATGGCGGTACCTATATACTATCCGACGAGTTTTAGGTGCCTCGTTTGGGTTTCCATTAAGAAAGGCTTGTTTTGGTTTAGTTATAATCGTGTAGGGCTGTGAGATGGCTGACTATGAGTCGCCGATTAAACAGTTGTTTAGTTGACAAGTTGGTTATACTATAGGTACTGACAGCAGTTACAGCAGTTAGTTGCAGCTGTGCCAACGTCCGAATTTTTGGGTTTACTTGCTCGTAGGAAGGCTTGTTTGGATCAGTCACTTTTTTTCGGGACAGCGATGGAAACACCACCCCCTTGCACAAGGTGCAGTTTGTACATAAAAATCTGACAAATCTGAGTTGGCTGACCATATATATACGTTGCCAAAGCCACAGCAAGCCTGATATATATATAGCTGTTGGCAGGCAAAAGGTCATCGATACCGTGCTGCTGCCATCTTACGGCGGTGTACATACGCTGCTGGCGGGCGGGCGAACAGGAGCAGCAGCAGCAGCAACAGTGATAGCATCCAAGCCAGCGAAAGGTGTTTGTATATATACGTATGTCAAGCCAGCGAATTGTTTTTGCATACGTTTGTACGATAGCCTATTTATTGTTGTGGTGACAAGATAAGAGAGATTTAAGCCCCCTTTGTGGCCCCGGGATAGCGACTAGAAACAACGATAGCGTCAGGGGTCAGGGGCGTCCGAAAAATATTTTGTCGACACCTACCTATCTAAAATGGTCAGAATGGAAAAACAATCGGAGCACTGCTGTGATCGCTGCACGATTTAGCTCAAAACAAGTTTTTTTTCTGAATTTTTCCAAAAACCAATCACTTGGTTTTAAAGACCCCCCCCCCCTCCGAGACTCAGGGGGGAAGGGGGGGGTATTTAAAACCAAGTGATCGGTTTTTGGAAAAATTCAGAAAACACACTTGTTTTGTTCTAAATCGTGCAGCGATCGCAAGTGCTCGGATTGTTTTTTTTCATTCTGACCATTTTAGATAGTTAGGTGTCGAAAAATTACTTTTCGGGACGCCCTCGATAACGTGGTTGCCGCCAACCGTCTACGAGAGCATCGTGAATCGTGAGGGCCCAGCAGCAAGACGGGGGTAGGAGTTGTGTTGCGCCCCTCGTGCTGCACGACTGACTACTTGCGTTGTACTCGTGACTCGGGACACCGATTTTGCATAATCTCCCGTTCACCATTCACGCAGTGGCCGTTACTGCAATCTTCAATTGCTGTCGTCATTTTTCTTCTCTGAAGTCGCAAGAGGGTTGTACCACGTGTCCTTCCCTTATGTGACGTGCTCCATCCACACATGAGCCGCATCATTTATGTTATATCACGGACTGCCTCCGGGCAAACCCAGCCACTCGGTTGAGCTTGGCTGCATCCGGGGACACGTAGATATGTCACCCAGACAGAGCAGTAATCCCTCGCCACACAATGTAAGCCCCAAATCTCCATAGACCAGTCATCGCCATCGAATATCGGAAACAAACCTTCGGCACTAACTACTACTTACTGTTATAGACTGCTATGTAGCACCTTGTTCCATTTGCGATGGTATCGTTTTCCTCTGTATGGCAATCTGTGACGAAAGGATTTATGTCTCTCTAGGACAAATACTCAGTACGGACGTCAATAAGTAGGCTGTTCTTACCTTTACTACTGTAGGTAGTTTTTAGTATTGTAGTGTAGGCCGGGACATGCCGATTGGACTCGAAGTATTGGCCTGTCTTAAACCGGTGTACCCACTAAAGTAAAAGTAACGGTTTGTCGTGGAAGAGTCAACAACGAACTGACTGATGCCGCTGCTCCTGAAACAACAGCTGTACTATTGGTGCTCATACACGCTGTACCATAACTGATGCCGCTGCTACTGAAACAACAGCTGTACTGTGCTCATACACCCTGTACCATATCACTCTGACCCGAGTAAGGCCCATTTCGATTAAATGGCAATACACAAACGGGCCTTATATGCTGGATCTGAGCGGTATCAAGATATGACACAATACGCACAGACAACACACCCCAAACTCATAATTTACCCGAGCCGATTTTCTTCATGGGGCACCCAGGAAACGAAAGGGGTGGCTCTGGCAAGATCTCGAGATATTTGCCATAATAGCAGATATCTTCGCTAGATCCATATGGGTGGAAAGATCTCGTCGAGAACGATATTTTCGGGTGGCTCTGGCGAAAGATCTCGAGATCTTTGCCATATATTATCTTTGCTAGATCTTCTATTAATAGGTGGAAAGATCTCGTTGATTATTACCATATTTTCGCTCTCCCTCCCTGTTGCCGACAAAATCAGCCTTGAAATTCGTCCCACGGAGGGTGTGTGGTGTTATGTGTACGTACCGTAAAAATCGTGGGGTTGGGCGCAGGCAGGGGTGCGATCGTTGTTCGGCGCAGGGTTTTCTCGCCAACGGTAATAAGGGCTGCTAATGAAACCGAACATAAGATTTTCGGAAGGGTCTCGACCAGATATTTACGAAAAACGCCTCCTTGTTCGGTATTGGCAGACCTTCCCCGTTCTGGAAAAATCGAGCCCAAAAAAAAAAATTGCACGCACGCACCCCTGTGCGAACTCAACGTTATTTACGGTACCTTGGTGTCTGGCTGTCTCTGAGTTTATGATGTTGCAACTGACAGCATCAGTAGTTCGGTTGTAGATTGGGGCAGAAGCTATCTATATACGATATTACACTTCTAAATGAACCGACGAGTCGAGCCTCTCTGTTGTGTGTTGGCAGCGGAGAGCGGAAAGCAACGAACTCTCAGTGTTGCAACTTCGGCAAGAAAAAGTAACGGCATTGTAACGGACAGCAAGCAATCAGTCAGTAGTGTTGGAAATAACAGCAGAAAGTAACGGTAGTCTACAGCAGTCTACAGTTAGTATTAATAGTACATAGATTCGCAGATTAGCCGACTACTATTAATAATACTGTAAACTACGCAGGGGACACAGCAAACAGAACCAAAAGATGGTATATACCAGGTATACATTATATGTACGTGTAATCATAATAAGACGGTGCCTGGTGTTCGGGTTGATCGTGGGCTCAGATTGTTATGGCCCTTTTGTACTACTACTAGCGGTGTCGGTGCCCCCCCCCCCTTTTTGTCTCTGTTACGTTTGTTGCACAACCAGCTGGTTGCAACGGACAACAGAGCTATTCATGATGGTGTGACCGGGAGTTGGACAATGGTGGAATGGGTGGGTGACGCCGGCCATCGTATCGATCGGCGTCCGCCAACAGCTCCAGCAGCTCAGCAGCTGTCAGCAGCAGCCTTCCCCCTGGCTCGTCCAGTCGTCGTGGCGTTGTTTTGACGAACGGTTCGTCCTCCCGTATTGTGTTGCATGATATTTTATATGATATGATGATATGATATGATATGAGACAGGCCCAGCGACAATTCACTCAATTCAAGTGTTGAGTGCATTCCGCATATGATGTATCACATGAAACGTTGAAATAGATTAATGGCTCTCGTACACTTGTAAAATCGCACACCCAGACAAGGTGGCCTTTGGTCTCTGCGTATAGACGCTACGTACGTACTCGTAGTAATGTTTTCTGTCTTACGCGTCTTAACTGTCTGTCTGCTACTACTCTGCCCTTCTTCTTGCTGTGTTGTTTCAGCGTGAAACAAAAAAAGCACACAACACACAAATAATGCTAAAAAAAGGAATCGCCGACGTAATGTATGATAGCATGTGTACACTTTCTAAGGTAGGTATATATACCTATCGTACGAGCGAATTCGTTGGGTGCCAAAACTGCTGCTGTACGACATATTTACGTGTATTTTAAATAGAACACTCGGTAGATAGACCCTACACACCCTGTAGTCCGTAGTGTTCATAGGCGCGATCGAAGTATCACACCAAGCTTGTAAAGTGAGTTTTGAGGACATTTTCGATTTCATACAGCCTTTTTTTTTCAAGTGTTAAGAACTGGTCCCACGAATCTGGGGACAAACTACTTGGAATTAGTGTTGGATATTTTTTTCAGTTCCGAAAGGGTTAAGTGAGTTTTGAGGACAATTTTTCGATCTCAAGACAGCCTATTTTTTGTTTTTCAACTTCGACTCGTATTTAGTGAGACCGTGAAGACCTCTTTACTCTGCATGGAATTCGAATATTCTCTGTACACTCTGTGCACTTTACGTACATGCATGTATCTCTGTATCTACTGCATGTACTCGCACGCTGCTGCTGTTGTTGTATTTGTTGCTGTGGTTGCTGTTCCAGATGATCTCAAGTTGGAGATCTCGCGGTTTGCGTGCGTGTGGTCTTTCGTATCTTACAATTGTATGTATATACGAAAAGGTGTTCGTGTTGGTCGGGTCGATGTCTTTGTGGTGGCCTCAGTTTTTGTTCCTGGCGTGATGCGACATGAACAAAACCCTCCGGCCCTTTCCTCTCTCGCATGATCGACAAACTGCATCAAAGTCTGGTACCGGGTTGCTTTGGCGTGGTGGTCATCACGTTTGCTCCCTGGCTCAAGCACATCTCACATGGAATTTTAATTGTTTGGCTCAAGGGTGTTCCCGTGATTTGTGCTGCAGACCCCCCCTACTATTGCTGTATCTATGTAAAGGCCGATGCAACACGCTCTATCAGTCTCGCAATATTTCCATAAGATAGAGCCGGTCTAATCTAACAACTACAGGTAGTGTAGGGCTCTACTGCTGTAATTGATTTTTGTTTTTTCAACAACATTTCACACCTCGTACAGATGACGATCTACAAGTAGATCATTACAGCAGTAGTAGTACTACTGCTGTAATGTAGATCCTGATCTGCCGTTATTATATGTTGTGCAGGATCTGTACAGTACAGATCCAATCCAGAAAACCAGTCCTTCATGGTGCAGAGTGTACATGATAAGCTATATCGGGAGATCATACGTGTTAAATACCATGGTATAATAGGGGACATACGGTAGTCACAAAAACCTACCCCTGGTATAAATATATTTGCCTATTTTTCCTACATACTCGTACGAGCAATATGTGGTCTTACCTACCATGGTCCTCCGTATTGGATCCTACACATGCAGGAATCCATACGGACTTTATATTTTTACTTAAATGGTAAAGTGGGAATCGATGATCTATCCGAAGGTGTGCAATAATATTTATAATCATTATTTTGTTTTCGTGTTTTTGAAGGCGGCTAGCAACGGCAAGGCGAAGCTCTGCCGAGAGATGGTGAGGAGGGGGGCGGACATCGACGCGACAAATAAGACCGAGTACACGCCGCTGCACTGGGCAGCTTTCAAGGTGGGGGTTTCCACCGGGGATGGAAGGGGTGGGCTTCGTGTGGGGGGCGGGGGACAAGCGTATCTGCACTTGTAGTCCCTATTAATGGTGGTCGAGGGAACTCATTGCTCGGTAAGATGCAGTACGAGTAAATTTACAGGTACATACATACTGTAGTACTGATGGTACAGCAGTAGGTGGCCCTTTTTAAGGGACCCCGTGATAAGAAAAAACGGTGTATAAGGGACCTCAAATTTCTGCGCACCGTTTTTGCCCACTATATACTGACTGTAATAAGGGGCCGGTACCAACTCTGATAAGGAACTTTGTTGCCGTATATAAGGGACCTCCAACCCCGAACGCACTAGTAATACATAGAGACCCTTAAAAGGGGCCTCTGCGTAGTGTAGATGGAAACATCAAGTTATTGAGGCGACAAGGGTCGATCAAGACCTCGGATCAGAGCTTGGAGATTAGATTGTACCTGGTATTTGTGTATCGACCGCTTTTGAGTGAGCGCCTGTGCTGTACATCCCGCGCCCACGGTGGCTCCTCTGTTCGTCGCGTGGCTAACACAATTCGAAACCCCGACCCCTGTTTCCCCCTGCGGCGTTTTTCTCGCGTGTTCCGCGTGTGCGCGTTGGTTCCTCCCCCCCCCTCCCCTCCCCCTCCCCAATGCATGAACTGATCGACTATTGGCAGGGACACAAGCAGACGGGCGAGCAGCTTCTGAAGTGCGGTGCGAACATCGATGCCGTTAGCTCGAGGGGGGCGACCGCGCTGTTTATGTCGGCCTTCTACGGTCACATTGAAACGACCTTTCTGCTCCTGGCTTGGGGTAAGTGACCCCCCCCCGCCCCCACCGCTGCCAATGATCTACCAGGTACATGGTATATTTTTTGGCTTATCCCGCGGGATATGGGACTAAATCCCATGGGGTATGGTGTATTGTCCGATATTATGCCATATCTGGTGAGTGGTGTGTGATCTTGGTCCATGGGATATTATCCCATGCGATATTGTCCCGTGGGAAATGGCACGTGATATTGTTCCATGGGATATGGTTAGTATCCAACCATTGGGATATGGGTTGTTTTCCGTTGGGACATGGGGTATTTTACCATGGGACATGGAGTATTTTCCCATGGGGCATGGAGCATTTTCCCATGGAACATGGAACATTTTCCCGTAAGACACGAGGTATTTTCCCATAAGACATGCGATACTTTCCCATGGGACGTACTGTAGGATATTTGCCCATGGGATATGGGATACTCCCATGATACACTGCCCCCATGGGGTACCCTGCCCCCCCCCCCCCCCACCACCACCACCCTGCTTGCGTCGGGGTCCCCTCCACCGTTTACAGGTTGAAGAGTGACAAATAAAACTTGAACCAAAAGTAATAAAAAGTAATTTCGTATATGCAGATTATTGTCCTCTCACCTCTGTCACCCCCTGGCCGCTTGAGGGGCGTTGCCAGTGGGCTCGCTTGCGGCGGAATGAAAGAGGCGCTACTCGGTACCTACTCGTACAGTGCGTATACTATTAAAAAATGAAGTACGTACGTACCATAGCTCCACAGGTATTGACAATTTTCAAGCAGTTGCAGTTGGCATTGGTCGCCTTTTTCGTCGCAGTGACGTATGATACGTGGTTATTGTTTGTCGACGTGGAGCTCTCTCTGAGGCTACGAGTAGTAATGGAGCTCCCGAGCAGTAGCATCCCCATATATCCCCTATGGTGAGAGACATCTGGTACCTGGTACACGAAATGATGTGAAGGGAATTCGGTGAAAGTGACTTGAATCAACTGAAACATATCGACATCGAATTTACAATTTACCGACTTGGACTTGGGGTAATGTAGAACATGTTCGGTATAAAGTGCCTGGAATCGACTGCTTTGTATGTACATGTGTACGTTCATAAGGACATCGAATTTACCGACTGACGTGTGATGTACATAACTTCGGTAAGAGTGACTTGGAATCGACAGGACTGCTGTTATTAAATAATGTATCGACATCAATTTTACATTTTATCGACTGACTTTACTGCTGGGTGCGGGGTGACGTGGTGATGGTGATGATCATGGCGATCATGGTGATTATGCACAGGTGCGGATCCTTGCATCGCCAACGAGGACGACATCGAGCCTGGCGAGACCTTCCTAGCGCAGGTGAGCACTTGATACCAAGGGTCCACCGAGGGCATCCCGAGGGTTCACCGTACCTATATAGGTGTACTGATCATTGACGGAGGGTACGTATGTATACTGAGGGTCCACCGTAGGTATATACCGAGGGTATACCGAGGGTTTACTGAAGGTATACCGAGGGTTCACCGTAGATACAACGAGTGTTTACTGAAGGTATACCGAGGGTTAGCCGTAGGTATATACCGAGGGTTTACTGAAGGTATACCGAGGGTTCACCGTAGGTATGCCGAGGGTATACCGAGGGTTTACTGAAGGTATATCGAGGGTTCACCGTAGGTATACCGAGGGTTTAGTTAATGCGTACCGAGAGTTTAACGAAAAAATATCGAAGTTTGCTGAAGGTATACCGAGGGTTCGCCGAAGGTTTAACCCAGGCATTTTGTTTATCACCTTGATAGACGTTCATGCGCGGAAAAATTCCACAACCCTGACGCTTTTTCCTTGCCTTAGCTCTCACCCGTTCCACCTCGGCCATGCATGACTTGAGTACACCTCCGTTCCGACAGTGTGGGTATGCGAGGGTCTATGGTCGCACGACTACGACCATGCGTGCTATTGAGTACTCCCCCCTCAACCGTTCTACTACGGCCATCCACGACACGAGTACCCCCCCCCCCCCCCCACCCGTTCTACTACACTACCGGCCCTCTCACGAGAAGCCTGAAATCGGGTCCAGGCTGACGTTGACACATTCAGAACTCGAAAAATCTTACACTAATTCCAAGTATTTTGTCTCCAAATATGTGGGACCAGTTCTTAAGGGGTTACTCTAGGCGCGCGCGAAAGCACACTTTCTTTTTTTGCGCTTTCTTGTTTTGGCCTCCGATAGTACGCTTTCCCTGCAGACTGCACCAGTAGTTTGCACAATGAATTGCACCTTGGGTCCAAAATTGCACCTTGGGTCCAAGCCAGACACAAGAAAGAGTCAACTTTTTCGTAAAGCTTAGGCACTGACTAGGCTGAGAGCTTTCTTAATGGTGTCAAAACAATATCAGGCTGGGTATCTTGTGAGTTACTTTCTTATGAGTGGACCATTTACTGTACGGCTGTACAAGGCATTAGTACCCCCCCCACCCTTTCTGTGAATATATGGAAAGACCGTATTGGACGCCCAAACGTTGGAGGTGTCTAGTACGAGTAGTACCGGTGCTCCGTCTCGAAAATAGTGCGTGATTAATGGTCAAATAACTGAGCCCAGCAAGAAAATGAGTACCCCCCCCCACCCGTCCTACTACGGCCACCGATGACATGAGAACCCCCCCCCCCCCCCGTTCCACGGCTTGGCTTGCCTGCATACAGGTACCGCACACTCTGCGGGCTCAGACCCGGGTTTTGTTCGCTGAGCGGCAGGCGTTACTCATGAAGGGATACGAGGCCACCCGGCGAAACATGTCCATCATGTACCTCAGGTCGGAGCGGACCGATCTCAATCTGCGCATTTGCCAGGTGCGTGTGTGGGTGGGCGGGTGGGGAGTTCTACTTATAGTGCTTCGATGAGGACAGTGTACCCTCAGCGCTGTTGTTGATGGTTGTACATGTCGTTGCCGGTACTGTTGATGTTGCCATCATATTGTTGTGGTGGTGTTTGTTGTTGTTGATGTTATCGATCTATTTTTTTCATGTTGAGGTCTCAGGTGTAAACTTTGCTTCAGTTGCGTCTTGGTTGCGTGTATGGTTTTTTTTCTTTTTTTTTCCTGGGGGTTCTTTGAACTGTCAACAGAGTTTTCGGAACCTGTCTCGTGACCACGTACTGCAGCGGTATTATAGTAGATTTTGACAAGGACGTAATGTGGCGAGAACAACAATTATTGTCGATCTCTGGCGCACAGTCGGGAGAACGGTTCTCGGCCATACCACTCTGGGCGGAAACATAAGGATCGTTGATATGGGAATATGAACCACAACATGGTACTTACATATCCGTTCAGAATGGTATACAACATAAATGTAACATATTTTAATTTGCCGACCAATCGCCCGGGAGCAGATTTTAGCAGTGCTAAAGTATCACATGTACAACTCTGGGCTGAAAAGTAAGGACCTTTGAGGTATTACTATTATGAATAACATGTCATTTAACTATCCGTTCGAAAATGGTGCAACATCATGTATCAAGACTATGGCCCCACGGAAGACGACTTTCGCAGTATCACATTATGCACAATTTTTCGGTGGTAATGAAAGGACCGTTGGGGCCTCAATATGAACACCGACGTGGTACTTATATTTCCGTTCGGAATGGTACAACATATTCAATACACGTACGAGTACGTATATCATATGTACTCGTAGCAGGTTCTGGTTGCCAAGCTGATTTTCTTTCCGACCCACGTCTCGCCGCTCGCCGGCGGGCACGGTGTGGGGGCTGTACAATACAGCACCTCATGTACCCGCAAGTCAACCTCGTGGTTCCTCTGGACGGCAACGGTGGCCAAGCCAATGCTTACCGAAACACTGCAAGATGAGGCTTTTTGTGTCATTCAACTTTTTGGGCGGTTGAGCATTTGCCCCTTATGCCGGAATTTGCGGTTTTACATACGATACCATTACAGCGTATCACGCAGCTTCTCAAGTTGAGTATCGACCACTCAATCGGTGGAGCTCACAGCTGACGTATTTTGGATATTTTACTACTCGTACACACAATATAATAAGGATGTGGATCGTATCATACCAGGTCCTGTCCCCTATAGACCGTTCCGCCTCATTAACACTATTAGTAGGATCCTTCAAGACCGCCTCATCATGACTATAACCCTTCAATGCCTTCTGGCTCCTCGGGAGGGGGGCTCTGAGATTACCTCTTGTTTGCTGACCCCCGGGAGTGTGGTAACGTGGTAACGCGTCACAGCCTCCCCACCCAATCTGATCACAGAGATCTACCTACTGTATATACCTATATGTGTACGCGTACCTGTTACGTACTTTGATGCGGGTACCTTTTTTTTTTTTCTGTTTACCATCCCTTTTATTTTCTTCGCCCTTCTTTTCTGTCTCCTTCCTATTAATAGTCGTAGTCGCAACTCAGATCTGGGGTCACAAAAGTAGGCTCTTCTCCCTCCTCTCCCCTACTTGGGTTCGTGCCTTGCATTCGCAGGCTACCGTCCATTTATAGGGGATTTGTAATCGAGCTACATATTATACATACATGTACAAGCAAAACCAGGATTGGTGGTGTTTTTGCACTTCTACAGAGGGCCATAGTAAATAGGACCAAATGTTCTCAGTAAAAATTGGGAAATTTACAGGTTTTTGTGTACCGAAGGCCCTACGTATTTACTCTATGTCCCTCGTCGTCGTAGATTTTTTCTCGGGTGGTCGGGGAATAACCCTCAGTTAGTTAACTTTACGTCGAAGGCCTGCTGTTGCGCTTCTTTCTGAAAAGTCTGTATTCCTGGTCATATCATATAACCGGCAGAGGATACGATATAATAGAGATGCCACGAGCTTTTACATTAATTTTCGTTCGCCCTAATTTCCGAATTTTTTATATATTTTTTCAAGAGAACATGGAAGTCTGGAATTCAGAATAGGAGACAAGTCATTTTTTTATTCTGGTCAACCGACTGTCTGATGGAGATACGCCACACTTTTTTTCCATTTCCGTCCCCCCGAATTTCCGAATTCCGAATTTAGAGAATATACATATGATACTCGTACATATGAAATCTACAATTCAGAATAGAGGACAAACCATTTTGTTTCGATGTAGTCAACCGAGTGTCTGATGGAGATGCCACGCTTTTTTCCATTTTCGTCCGCCCGAATTTCCGAATTCCGAATTTACAGAATATACACATAATATGAAATCTGGGATTCAGAATAGAGGGCAAACAATTTTTGTTTCTGGTCAACCTTTTGCTGTCTGGTGGAGATGCCACGCTTTTCCATTTTCGTCCGCCCGAATTTCGAATAAAAAAAACACCACTCTGCACGTACCGAATACAAGCATCGTTTGTATAATGTGTTTTTATCTATCAAGTGATCCTCATCTATCAGGACGTATAACGTGACCTGAAAAATATTTCGAAATGAAACGCAATCTGGAATTTAGAATAGAAATTGGCGACGTATTTTTTAGTTCTGGTCAACCGACAGAGAGAAGAGATGCCACGCCTTTTCTGTTTTCGTCGTGCAAATTTAGTATTTTAGGTTTTGGAAATTCGATTGTAGAATAAAAATGACCTGGTATAATTTTGTCCATGGTTAACCGACAGGAAGATGCCACGCTTTTCCTGTTTTCGTCGAAAACTTTGTTTTTCTTTATTCTGTTTATGGTAACCTCAGGCGCAAAAAAGAAAAAATCAGTATGATACTCGTCCCAAACTCGGCCGTATGTATGCATAATGTGTAGCAGTATATATAGACGAGTACAAACGAACAGTAGTAAGGTAAAGCAGCAGTTTAATACCAGTATATCCCATGGCCCATATTTATGTAGAATTTTTTCGATCTGACAGCAGTTATTTTTCTTGGAAACAAAAACACGCACACACACCTCCGCACGTACTCCGTGTATTAACCCGTGTGGGGCTTGAGAGGGGAAAAATGTCGATAATATGTTTTTGACTTGATTATAGCACAGCGTCGGCTATACGAAGGAAAACCCGAGCTGCTTGTGGTGGGATAAAGCAGTCATAAAAAGGGAGTATCATACTACTACAGTACATGACACCTATTAATAGAAAGAAACAGGAAAACTGCCCCAGGCTGGATTTCTTACGTGAAATGGGGTCTTTCTACCCTAATTTCGAGGTAAAGACTCTCGAATTGCTTATTCTCCTCTTGATGCCAGCCTAGCTTTCTTATTAGTCTGTTCTTTATTAGGTGTCCTGTACTGCCGTACGAGTAGTACGTACCCGAACCGAACTTGAACGCCACCGAAGTCGCACGAAACGGTGTGCTGCTGCATGCTGCATGACACTAACTGCTGTACCGCGCGCTCATGTCGTATACATGTGTGTATGATACAGCAGAGGACTGCCGACAAGACCACACTTGCTTGTCATTCGTTGTGTCGCTGTACGTATTTACATATTTATACCCATCATACATATGATATGATATACCAGGTATATCATATATACCTCCCTGCTCTATTTCTTCATTATGTTTTTTTCTTGTATCATACGAGTACGAGTTGACCCCTTTTTTTCGACATTGATATTATTCTTAAAAGTACTTTTCGTTTCGGAATAGGCATGACATGCATGAAATGATCACGTACATATATAGTATGTGCGTACGAGTATAAGGGACGGGTTGGTTCGGAGACGGGTTGTAGTTCGGCTTTGCCGGAGGACCATAGTAAACAGGACTAAATAAATAGGTAAATATGTTAGTTTGTGTGTGTGGGTTATTTTTTATTTATTTTTTGTCCATCCCATTCATTATCTTCGCCCTTCCTTTCTCTCTCCTTCCTGGTCGTAACTCAGATCCGGGGTCACAAAGTTGGGTCTTCTCCCTCCCCCCCCACTACGGTTCTTGCCTTGCATTTTTATCGCGAGAAGATTTCAGCACTTTCGTCCCTCGTCGACTTGCGTCGGATTCACCTCAGGTCCCTATTTGCTACGGTCCCCCGTACGTCAATTCTGCGAAAGAGAGACGCGATAATAAGTATTCGAGAATACCATTTAATAGGGGGGCGGGTGTTAATTAATGAATTTCGCGAAAGAGGGACGAAAATATCTGCAAATACTTACTACTCCTTGATATATATAGACTCGTATACTTCCATACTTCGAAGTATGTATGTATATGATATTAATAGCGCCTAGGGAGAGCGGGCAGCAGTGCGAAGTATCATCATGCTGCGCTCGGCCTATCCCGGCAGCAGCTGTGTCGGGCCGTTTCGTGTATCATGCATAGCCGTTGCTGCGAAAATCGAAAATCGTGTCTGAAGCCCCGAAAAATGTTAAGAAGTTACGAAATTGTTGCGCTTTCGTTGATCGTGTATAGTGTATATATAGTGTATATATTTAATTTTTTAATATATATCATTCATACATACATACATATGTACAACAATTACATCGTACTGGTACAGCAGCAGTATGGGGTTGTGGTTTGGGACGGGTTGCACAATAAATGGTTGACGAAGAAAATTCATCTTTTCGTACTAAAAATAAAGGGGAAATAATTAATTTCGCAAAAGAGGGACGAGGCAGAGGTTGAATTTATAATTTCTCAGTCGGATTGAGTGTGGTGATAAACGTATTTCGGTGCCTTGCTGCAACGTTGACGTTCCGTCTTTGGTGCTGCGCTTTTGTTTAATATTATATTATATTATATTTCATACCTGGTACAGCATACTGCATATATACTATGTTGTAATATACTACAGTGAGCAGCATACTGCTGTACAGCACTACGTTACGAGTAGCACTTGTACCCCTTTTGCAACTGCACGCACGCACTTTTTTTTTTCTTTCAACAAATTGCTTGGATGTTGTGTGATTAGTTTGTGTGCAGTAAGTAATATATTAATATAATAGTCAGAGCTCTCTTACGCGTATTTTAGTACATAGTCCAAAGGGTTAAGTACTCGCATATACTGCCTGTGTGTTTTCACATTAACCCCTTGAGAACTGGTCCCACGATTTGGGGACAAAACTACTTGGAATTAGTGTGGGGTAAGTTTTTCAGTTCTGAACGTCCTTTCCATTAAACCTTAAACCCTCCTTTCCACCCGTCGACATCCAGCATACCCCAGTGTCTGTGCCGATACGTACTTCGTATAAATTGTGTGCGAAGCAAGGTAATGTACAGCAAGCAGTAAAGTATCGTTCGTTCGCTATATACTCCTCGTATTGGACGCGTCTTGATGTTTTTTTCGTGTCAAGCTTTCGGCGCATCAAGCAACCGCCGCCCCTATACTCGCAGTGCACTGCAGTCGATTCGCTCCTTCTCTTGATAATGGTTGACCCCACATGGAACCCTGTTTTTATTGCACTCAAGTCTGTGGTGGCCGTAGTGGTGTGGTGGTGGTTTACTTTTTTTTTTTTTTCTCGTTTCCGTTTCTCCCCTCATATAATAGTTCTTCGGATTCTTTCGGGGACAAATTATTCCAGCAGTAGCAGTATATCAGCAGTATATTACTTGAAAACTTCGTTTTGCTTATGTTATTCTTGAGCTTCAACATTGATCCCTCGCAAACAATCCGAAATTAGTTGAAAAAATAATGGAAACCCGAGGAGGCACAAGGTCTAACTCCCTTCTGTACGTACATATTTATAGTTACGTATCTTCTCCATATACCATTCTGTCCATAAATATAAGCACCGTTTGTACATAAATATTCGATAATAACGGTTCTTCTATTTCTGGACAGAGTGGTAAAACGCTACGTACGTATTGTTACCTGGTATCACCGGTCGCCCCGGTGGGCTACGAGCAGGTAACCACGAAGCCTGTTAGCGTCGAGATCGCGAGTTCGAGCCCCGCCGAGTGCATGCTCGTCGGGACTTTTTCTTGCAAAAAATATCTTGAATAGCGGAAAGCGCTAGAAGAGCGTGAGTTAGCAAAATCCGATGAAAATCGACGAGCGTTGGGAAGGCTGAACCCTCTGCGCGATAAAAATCAAGGCAAGAACCGTAGTGGGGGAGGAGGGAGAGGAACCTACTTTGTGACCCCGGATCTGAGTTACGACTAGGGAGGGAGGAAGACGGAAGTGCGAAGATAATGAATGGGATGGGAAAAAAAAAAAAAAAAAAAAAAACGGAGGGCCATACTAAATAAATAGGACCTAATATTGTTTTGTAAAAATAAAAGTTTTTTTTTGTGCACCGTAGGCCCGATATACCATTTGGTCCCGCGTAGTATATACTCGTACCTCGTACGAGTCAGTTTTGTTTATGCCCTTTTTGTTATCATATTAAGTAGCTGATCGCCACAAGCAATACTCGTAGTGCAAGTCCGTGGTGACAGCACAGGTTCCAAAAAGTTGAGTAGCCAAAATCGGGTATACCCGATGGGGTTGTGGCCAGCGTCGGGTGGTGGCGGGCGCTGGCCAATGAGATGGCGCCCTGGGGTCGCCGCGGTCACTAAACTACAATGGTACTCTGTTTTGGCCACAAACCCATGGGGTATACCCGATTTTGGCCATTGCTATTCCAAAAACTCTGGGAGTGAAATATTACCCCATCTACCCAGCAATCCTCCGTGTGATCGGGGTCCGATATTTGTATACTCTAAAATTTGAAATAAGGACTCCCCCCCCCTCTATGATCATACGACTACGGCCATGCATGAAAATGAAGTACCCCCCCCCCCCCCCC
>MEHQ01000559.1:151967-169102 GCA_008828725.1 Saccharina japonica
AATCGCTCCCATAGTTCCATCCCCCAACAAGCAGACATGGTTTGCTTTTCATTTTGACCGTTCCTTGTATATGGTTATATAATATGACGTAAAGGTATAATGTACGAGTATATATATAGGAATATATTTAGGGGAAAAATATATAAGGAAAAAAGGTGGCGTTTTTTTTTTTCTTTTTTTTTTCTATGTCGTGCAAGCATCCCTGGTCCCTGGGGCACAATGAGGTCAAGGGGCCCCGGCCCGACCAGGACCGCTACACCATATACACCCATTTTCTGTAAACCAGCAGCGCTATTTATATGTGTGGCGAAGGTTCTGGCCAGAGGCAAATGAAGCGAATCGAATGAATCGATGCATTATTAGGACGAGGTACATAAGGAATAAAATACATTACCGAGAGGTACCTAAATGTGTCGTATGTAAATATGATGTGGACTGCTGTGGACACTCCCCCACCCAAACCAGCGCGAACAAAGCATACAATAATAACGAGATGCGCGCCAAAAACGACCATTTTTGAATAAAGTCAAGCCTTCAAAGGACATCAATCAAACAAATAGGAAGACAAGATTGGACAGGAGGTCGTCGAGGTCAAGGGAAGGAGAAGCTGGCTGTGGCTCGCTGGCTCTTCAAGGCCCTCGAACCAACGAGAGAGAGAACAAGACAAAAAAAAAATGGGCAGGCCAAGGTCCATCAAAACCAGCGCACAACCGAAACGATGGGTCCGACGCAAGACATCTACTATTTACACTACGAGTACTACTGCTGTACGAGTATATTATACAAACCAGGAGGGCATAATTGCCGTGAGGGCGAAGGGGTGCACACGGCAAAGATACGAAACGACAGCAACACTCCTCGTGTAGGTAAAAAAAACTATGGGCTCGTACGTATGATATTAATATAGCCTCCAAAAAGGAGGGTCGAGGGTCATACATATATAGCCATAAAGGGGGTCAAATAGCCCATTGGAGTGTCATATAGCCCGTAAAGTTCAAAATGTGAAGGAGAGGAAAAAATCTATGTAGCGAAGTGCAGTGGCGGTTTCAGGACGAAAGTGTTTGAGTATCGTACCTGGTACATGAGAAAAATGAGTTTTAGGAGCTTTTTATACCAAGGTACTTGTATATAGTACGTATACTCCCCCCTTACATTTTTTTTTATTGCGCGCAAAAACGAGTTTTAAGAGCTTTTTTACTTGTTTATTAGTGTACCGCGCCCTTTGTCTGGTGGGTCTCGAAAAGTGCACCACAGGTATGATATGTATATATATGCTTCATATACCGTACCAGTAGCATGTAGTGTGTTCGTAGTGGGATGTTTTTATGTTTTATGTGGCACCCTGATGAGAGGGGCCATTCAAAAGGCCTCCACGCACCGAACAGATCATCGATTTCCACAATCATGATCTGGATATATATATGTTCGTATGCTGTTCCTATATATTTGGCATTGGGCACATTGGCATGAACAGCACGCACTGCACCGCACCTGCAGGGTGGCATTTTTTCCTTCATGCGCTTCCATCCAGCCGGGACTGCTCCAGGGCCGTCTTCATGGACTTCACCGCGTGGTCAAGTCCCGGGCCCCTCGCACCTTGCTGATGTTCACTCCTCTCTCGCGCCTTCGTCAGTTTTCCCGCAGAGGGTCTCCACTTCGCCTGTAAAGAAGAAAAGCAAGAAAAAACAAACCAGACAAAGTAAACATCGAAATTGGTACCCGGGACATTAAATATATTACTAACCAAGTACGCAAGTAGGACAGATGGGGCAATAAAAAGCGGCGGCAGCCCCCCCCTGCCGCCGCCTTTTTATTGCCCCATCTGTCCTACTTCGTACTTGAGTATATATTTAATGTGGCCCGGGTACCAATTTCGATGTTTACTTTTGTCTGGTTTGTTTTTTCTTGCCTTTTTCTTTTACAGGGCGAAGTGGAGACCCTCTGGGGGAAACTGACGAAGCGCGAGAAGGAGTTGAACATCAGCAAGGTCGGGGCCCGGGACTTGACCCACGCGGTGAAGTCCATGAAGACGGCCCTGGAGCAGTCCCGGCTGGATGGGAAGGCCATGAAGGAAAAAAATGCCACCCTGCAGGTGCGTGCGTGCGTGCGTGTTGATGCCAATGTGCCAATGCCAAAATATTATAGGACAGCATACGAACATATATATATCCAGATCATGATGTGGAAATCGATGATCTGTTCGGTGCGTGGGAGGCCTTTTGAATGGCCCCTCTCATCAGGGGTGCACATAAAACATAAAACATCCCACTACGAACACACTACATGCTACTGGTACGGTATATGAAGCATATAATACGTACATATCATACCTGTGGTGCACTTTTTCGAGACCCACCAGACAAAGGGCGCGGTACACTATAAACAAGTAAAAAAGCTCTTAAAACTCGTTTTTCGCGCATAAAAAAAAAATGTAAGGGGGGAGTATACGTACTATAAACAAGTACCTGGTATAAAAAGCTCCTAAAACTCATTTTTCTCATGTACCAGGTACGATACATCAAACACTTTCGTCCTGAAACCCCACTGCACTTCGTACATAGATTTTTTCCTCTCCTTCACATTTTGAACTTACGGGCTATATGACACTCCAATGGGCTATTTGACCCCCCTTTATGGGCTATATGTATGACCCTCCGACCCTCCTTTTTGGAGGCTCATATAAATATCATACGTACGAGCCCATAGTTTGTTTTACCTTACAGCAGTAGGAGTGTTGGTGTCGTTTCGTATATTTGCCGTGTGCACCCCTTCGCCCTCACGGTAGTTATGCCCTCCTGGTTTGTATAATATACTCGTACAGCAGTAGTACTCTGAAGTATTAAATAGTAGATGTCTTGGTCGGACCCCATCGTTTCGGTTGTGCCCTGGTTTTGATGGGACCTTGGCCTGCCCATTTTTTTTTTGTCTTTGTTTCTCTCTCCGTTGGTTCGAGGGGGCCTTGAAGAGCCAGCGAGTCACAGCCAGCTCTCCCTTCCCTTGACCTCGACGACCTCCTGTCCAATCTTGTCTTCCTTGATCTGTTTGATTGATGCCTTTGAAGGCTTGACTTTATTCGAAAATGGTCGTTTTTGGCCGCATCTCTTATTATTGTATGCTTTGTTCGCGCTGGTTTGGGTGGGGGAGGGTCCACAGCAGTCCACATCACATTTACATACGACACATTTAGGTACCCTCGGTATGTATTTATTCCTTATGTACCTCGTCCTAATAATGCATCGATTCATCGATTCGCTTCATTTGCCTCTGGGCCAGAACCCTTCGCCACACATATAAATAGCCTGCTGCTTTACAGAAATGGGTGTATATGGTGTACGGTCCTGGTCGGGCCGGGGCCCCTTGACCTCATTTGCCCCAGGGACCAGGAATGCTTGCACGACAAGAAACAAAAAAAAAAAACGCCACCTTATTCCTATATATATACTCGTACATTTACTTTACGTCATATAATATGTATGTATAACATATACAGAACGGTCAAAATGAAAAGCAAACCAGTGCTTGCTGTGTGGGGGAGGGAACTTATGGACGATTTTACCGAAAACGACTTTTTGTTTTTCGAGAGAGATTTTATTTTTCTTGGTTTCAGTATACCCCCCTCTTATGTCTGGGTGTCGAAAATGGGTATGACATGTTTATGGTACATGGTAAATCGTGGGATGACGTTTTTTTTTGCTCCGTGCACGCACCCCTGTTTTGTTTTTGTTGTCTTTGCCTTTTTTTCCGGGTGTGATGCCTTAAAGGTACAAAGAAGAAGCCGGAAAGTAAAAGTGATGATTAAAAAAAGCGCAGGCCGAGGCAAGCAAAGCGCGACCTGGGGCCATCGATAACTATCCAAATAGCATGGATTAGCTTTTCGCGTTTGTTTGTCGTTATATATACCATGCATATCGAATTCAATTGTCGTTCGATACCCGCACTTACCAGGCACGAGTATCGATTTTTGAGTACAAATTCGAAATCAAACTGAATTATCAAATTAGTAGCTTTTCGCATTTATCGTTATGGCTATATATCAGGTATATGATCGAACTCAATTGTCGTTGATGTATCAGGTATACCCACCCGCACGTCGTATATATGATATATACAAGGTATCGATTTTTCGATACAAATTATAACATCGATCTAAATCATCCTGTCGATATCCGATATTTACAATACGCAGGCGGAGGCGGAGAAGGCGCGGGAAGAGGCCACGGAGCAACGCGAACGAGCGGACAAGGCCGAGCGCGCCTTAGAAAAGCACCTCCTCTTCCAAGGAGGGAGAGATGTGGCGGATGTGGCGGGGGCTGGGGGGGTGGTGGTGGAGGGGGTAAAGCGGGGAGGGGTACGGGCGCTTTCTCTTGGGTTTGGTGGAGAAATGCGAGGAGGGGGCGTTGCCAAGGAGGGGAAGGTGGAGAAGAAGGGCCAGGGCAAGGGACAGGTGAGGCGGAGAGAAAGGGAGAGAGAGCTAGTGGTTAGTTGGACACTTTTTTTTTTGTGTCTACAGCAGTAGTATTGTATTGTGTTGTTTCTTACGGAGGAGCGTACACTACTGTAATAGTACATAGTAATCAAAACAAATGTGGTATCATATGTATGTAGTCATGGGGGGACACATGGATGTCGACGGGTAGAAAGGAAGGTTTAATGTGAAGAACTCACACACACATGGCTTTTGATTTTTGGGTAAATCGTGGGGGTTCAATATTTCTACCTCGTACTACAGTAGTAATATTACGGGTGGCGATAGTAAATAGGACCAAATATTGCTAATAAAAATATGTTAATATATAGGTTTTAGTATGTACCGTGGGTCCTATTTATTGTGTTCCCCCGGTAATAGTATGTTTCGTGAGGTTGCAGTCGGATGGTTAGCGGACAAGTTTCTTTTTCGGTGGGTGTGTTTTGTGTGTTTTTTTCATGTTTGTGTGGGCTATAGTGGTGTGGGGGATGCCGTGGAAGTACTTAGGCGGCTGTTTTTTTTTCGTTTTGTGCTGGGTTTTGAGCGAGCGCTTTTACCCGTGGTGTGTATGGTGACAAGTGTCGGGGAGGGGTTGGGAGGGTGACCGAGGAGCAGTCTTTTGCCTTGCTTTTGCCTTGCTTTTGCCTTGCTTTTGCCTTGCTTTTGCCTTGCTTTTGCCTTGATTTTGCTTTGCCTTACCTCATCTTAGCTCACCATACCTTCCCTTCCCTTAGAGTTGCCTTACCTTACCTTACCTTACCTTACACTGTTGGTGCTCTTTACCAACGATTTACCTCTTTTTTGCTTCACCAGCCAAGCGGAGAGGAATGTGCGGCGGAACCGCTGCCGGTTGACTGCCCCGGGCTAGGGACAGCCTCCTCGTGGGGAGGAAACAAGGCTCCCAGCTGCCCCGCGGGATCACGCGCTCCCAGGAGAGCCGTGTCGAAGGCCCACGTGCTCAGGAGTGCCAGTTTCTCCAGCTCTGAGGTTCGTGCCGTGCACTACTAGCACCACTATAACTGGGGACCATAGTAAATAGAACCTACGGTGTACACAAGAAGCATTCTGACCCCCCCCCCCCCCCCCCCCCCCACCCCCCCCCCCCCCTGCTTGACTCTTGTTATCTCTACGAAAACCAGGTCCAGAACGCAAAACCCCAAGCTGACCTCCCGCCCGCCTCCGCCCTCACCCCACCACCCCCATCCTTCGCTCGTTTCTTGCCCATCTCTTTTACGTTTGTGTATGTGGGTGTGTTATTTTTTTTCTTTCTTTCACCAGAATGGAAGCTTGCCCGGACAGTCCCCCTCCTCGGCCGCCTACCTCGCCCCCGCCAGCACTACCCCCCGGTGTGACAGAAATCGCGACCGAGCCTTCACCCCTCGCTTCGACAGGGCGGGGGGGGGAAACGAGCGCCTGCACGCCGGCCACGCTTCGCCCTCCATCCCGCCGGGGGGGGCGAGGACGCCGGGGCCGGCGAGGACCCCGGGAGGGGCCCCCCCGGGCCCCCCGGGCTTCTCCTCCTCCTCCTCCTCCTCCCCCCCCCGCGTCGTGGTGCCGTCGCTACCAACGGGGAGGATAGCCGCCCTTGCGTCGGCGATTAATACTCGAGTTGCTAGACTCGGAGGCCCGACTGTCGGGCTGCCGTTCCCCGCAACGCCGGACGGTGGCAGCGGCGGTGGCGGCGGGGGGGGGGGTGAGAGGTCGAACAAGCGTTCGAAGGGTGCTGCCGCTGCTGCTGCTGCTGCTGCTGCTGCTGCCGCTGGTGGTGGTGGTGGTGGTGCTCCGTGTCCGTCGCCGGCATCGGTCGTGAAAGGGCTCGCGCCTCTCGAGCGACAGCCGTCCTCCTCCGACTCTGCCGCCCCTTCTAGCACGGTCGTCGCCGCGACCCCTCGCGGGACGTTCAGGGAGAGAGTGTCCGCCTCGTGGGTGACGCCGTCTCGCTTGAGAGCGGGCTCGGAAACGGCGGTGGGAGTGGGGGTGGGGGTGGGGGTGTCTACTCCGTCGTGGGCAAAGCGAAAAAAGAACGCCGGAAACAGCGTCACCACCAGCAACACCATTGCCAACAGCATCACCACCACCACCACCAGCAATGGCGCCAACAGATGCAGCCCGAGAGTAGAGACCAACGACTCTATTGATAAGTGCAGCCCGAGAGACGCCAACGGCTCTATTGTTGGCAAGTGCAGTCCAACCGGCACGAACAGCACGAAATGCAGCCCGACGGGTACCAACAGCACGAGGTGTAGCCCGACCGGAACCAACAGCAGCAGGTGTAGCCCCACGGGCAGCAACACCACCACCACCACTAGCAGCAGCAGCAGCAGCAGCGGCATCTACGCCACGGCTTACTCCTCGGCCACGGGGTTCAGACGGCAGTGGGCGGGAAAGGCGGACACAGCGTCGGCGAAAATTGCGGCGAAACTATCCACCAATCAAGCGACAGCAGCAGCAGCAGCAGCAGTGAGAACATCAGCAGCATGGGCGGCGCCACCAGCGGTATCACAACCAAAAGCAGCAGCAGCAGCAGTAGCACACGCGCAGGGAGTTGGCTCGACGCCCTCCGAATCCGTAGCGCGAACAGCAGTGGAAGGTCAACAAGCTGGCGCAGCAGCAGGAGCAGCGCACACCATGCAGCTAGACAAGAACCACCACCACCACCAGCGAACGGAAGGCACCGAGGACGGGGACAGCAGCAGCGCCAGCAGCGAGGAGACCATGCCAGCATCCCCGGAAGCAGCAGCCAGGCGCTGAGTGGGAAGCAGCGTCGGAGTCTAGATCAAAAACGTACCAAGAAGACAAGCAGCACCGTCACGTATATTTTTTTTTTCGCAAAACGGGAAATTTCTCTGAATTTTCCTTTGACGGGGCGCGTCAAAAATGCGACAGGAGACACAGCACTACTGCTGTAAAACCATTTTTGGCAATACGGGAAATATCTCTGAATTTTCTTTTGACGGGGCGGTCAGTCAAATGGTCAAACCGCGGCCTCCTAGTGTCGTTGACGACGACTAAATACGTAGGCGCTTTCCAGGAGGGACGGGGGACGGAGAGGCGCGATGAAAACTTGAGCGGGATAGAGGGGGGGGGGGGGGGGGGGGGGGGGAAGCGGGGGGGGGGGGGGGGGGCGCGGGGCTCCGGGGGAAAACCGGGCGCGGGAGCGGGTCGGGCGTCATGCGGAGCGCAAGTCGCGATGAAAAATGCGGAAGAACCCGATGGGAGGGGCAAGGTGGCGGGGACGTGACTTCCGCGATGGGAATGGGGGGCGCCGACCTAAGTCGTATGAAAAAAGGCGGTGTGGGTCGTCCATGCGGGCCGGCGGCATGACGGGCAAGGAGCAATCGAAACCATGGCATGGGTGTGGTGGAGGGCGTGTACTCATTGTCTGTGCACGCCGCTGCGTCATGACCATAGGACCCTCGCCATCCTCCAATCGCGACGGAGCGGGCGTCGCCGGGCATAATGATCCGTGGCGAACATTGCGCGCCGTGGAGTTGGAGGGGAGCGCGAAGGCACGCGAATGGTGGAGTTGAGTGTGGATTGGTGTGGGGCTGCGACGAGGCGAGGAAGGAGGAGGACAGGATGCGCGCGAATGAAATCGCTGTGGGTGGTGGGGGTTGGCGGTGTCTCGTTCGCCGATTTTTGGCGAGGAGTGGGGTTTGATGTCGGTACCCGCCGGCATTCGTACTTGACGGCGGCGCCGGGGGAAATGCTCTCTCGCAGTTAGGACAGACGCGAGAGCAGGCGTTTAGCTCTCTTCTCTTGGTTTAAACCCTCGCCGCAGATGTCGTATGTCTCTATTGCTCCGTGAGGGTTCCTCGCATTTTCGTTGGCGATATTGCTTTGTCTCTCTCGCTCTCCTCGCTCGCGCATCGTGCAAAGGTACATTTACTATGTATAGGTGTCCTTGGAACGCCCGTACTCGCGGGCCAGCCGGCGCGCCCTCGCCAGATCTGGAAGCTTTTTATTTAGTTTTTCGGTGTCTTTGTTTCTTCTCCGACAGAATGTATCGACCGGTCGATTCGGTGGTGCCCGGGCGCTGCTGTGGGTTGGTGTTGGAGGGTGTATTCGGTCCCGGGCTTGTTTTGTTGCGTTTGGTTTGCTTTCGTTTTTGTGTTTCGTCTTTGGATGTTTGCTTGTCTGCCACGATGAGGAGTGCATATCATCGCCTTTTGGGCAAGAAAAGAGGATTACAATAGGGTTTGTTTCGGCCCTTATATACCCCCTGCTCCCCGTCTCGAAAGGCGCTATGGCGTGGTCAAATGCCGTCAAATGACTAAGGCAATAACAAATTGCAGTCGCCCGCCCCCCTATATGCCCCCCACCCCCGGTTTGGCGTCGCGGTTGGCGCCAACGGACGCTTTGATTAAACACCGCACTCGCCTGCGCGTGGAGCTCCGACAACCAGAGTGCCGTTTTTTTTTTGTTTTTTTTTTTTTGGGCCGGTCACCCAAAGCTGGCGGTTTCGATGTCAGCATCATTTTGTTGCTGGGGTGGAGAACTTTTGCTCCGCACAAGTCGGGGAATGTTCGTACCACGTAGCTGTTAATATGGTAAGGCGTCGCGAATCGGCATGTACATTATGTAAAACCATCTTGCCTGTCCTCCCGGAAAGGGCCACACAGAAATTAAATCAACTCATTTGCAAGCTGTTTTCGTCCATATGCAAGATCCCGCCTCAAGGAGGCCGCGTTATTGTCATGGCATGCCGCAGCTCACCCTCATGCGACTCGCCCAATACCCAAGCGGCTTGTTTCGCGCTTGGTGCACAGCAATGTCTGCTCTGATTGCGTGAAAAACCCCAACGCGCCTCCGTTCCGGCACCTTGTAGGGATGCGACGGTCTATGGTCAATATGACTTTACGGCGCTGCACAACATGAGCTACACCCCCCCCCCCCGCCAATTGGTTGATTTTTAGTTTTTGCATTTTCGTCTTTACTCTTTTTCTTTTTTGGTCAAGATTCTGCTGTATTATCGTCGCGAAGAATCGCCTGTGTGTGTATGTGTGTTGTGTTTTATTTTTCTCATCCCCTTTTCGGGGAGAGCTGCACGTAGAATCGTGCGCTGGAGACGAGGGGTGTTATTTGTAGCGCCACTGACCCAAAGTTGCCGGCACTCCAACGGTATGTGTACGTGTGGTTTCACTCGGTACACTGTACAGCCAACCGCCGTTTCTTATGGGCCAATTTCTGTTTTTTTTTTTTTTTTTTTTTTTTTTTTTAGAGGGGAGGGAGGAAGGAAGAAAGGAAACACGCGCCGGTTTCAAGAAAAGCTGCGACATCGGTTGAGACACTCAAACAGAAACCAGCGGAAGGGGGGGGGGGGGTAATATATACCTGTACCGGGTATGATATCATATACAAAGTAATATGACTAAGATTATGTTAACCGACTCGTTTGCGATTTCTTTTGTATTTCTACCTTTTCTTCTTTTGTATTCCGCGATTCATGTTGCTGTGGTTTCTTTCTTCGTTCTTACTTTTTTTTTTTCTTCAGGTTTTTTATTTTTCTTTTCTCCTATTTTCTACGTGGCCTCTCTATTTTTTTTTTCTTTTTTTTTCTTTTTTTTTCTTTTATTCACTTGTCCCCCCCCCCCCTATTTATTCCGCAATACATTTCTCCTGCTTTTACCTCGCTTCCTGCGAGAGAGAGACAGAGAGACTAGACGTCGAATGCAGGAAACCCGAGGCAAGTGATAGAATAGTCTTGAAAGGTGGATAACGGCTGTTCTGGGGATCGGTTACGTAGATGCCGAGTGGCCGGACGATGTGGCGGGGCACATGGTGAGATTCGGAGCAAGGAAAACAGGCCACACACAGTTGGTGGCGGGTGGTGGTACATAAAAGAGGGGGTAGAAAGACGGGAGCGAGACATTAATTTATCAGTAAGGAGGAAGGGACGACTTACTTTACTTTACTTTACTCCTGCACCACTCTTGGGCGGAAAAAAAGTAAGGACCGTTAGGTCTTCATATTTATAACCCCAACGGTCCTTATATTTCTGTCTTGAGTTAGTGGTGTCTTGGGCAAGGAACGAAGCAGACGAGAAGGAAGAAACGTAACGGGTGGGCCTGCTTGTTTTATTTTTGAGGGCGCGTGCAGTACGTACGTGCGTGTGTGTATCTGGCCGCCGCCGTCGTGTGTACGTACGTACGTACGTACGTACGTACGTACGCGGCAGACACACGATGAGCAGCAGCAGCAGCAGCAGCAGCAGGCACACGAATTACGACAGCATCATCGCACACGAATTACGGCAGCAGCAGCAGCAGCAGCAGCAGGCACACGAATTACGACAGCATCATCGCACACGAATTACGGCAGCAGCAGCAGCAGCAGCAGCGGCAACAGTAGCAGCATATTAACGGTATTACCGGAAATCGGTTTTTTATTTTTTATTTTTTTGGTGCGAGGGAAGCCTTGTGCGCCCCGCCTGGCCCACTCACTCTCGGTGAAGGAGGGGCAGGGAGGGAGGGGAGAGGGGGTGGGGGGAGGGTTGGTTGGCGGGTGATGCAGTAGCCCTGTAAGTCCATCCTTCCATACACGAGCTTATCTCGGTGAGCTTATCTCAATGAAGGGTTGGGCGTTGTTTTTTTTCATCCAAGCGTGGGGTGATTCTTATCTCTTTTGTCTATTCTTATCTGTCTTTAGATATTGCATCGATTGATCGGGCGGGTACTGCGTCTAATGAGGGAGGTCGAACGACCCCAAAAGTATTCTACCTACGAAAAATAGCGCTTATATATAAGGTACGAAGGAAGGGCAGCAGTAGTAGCGAGCAAAAGAGACGCGATTTTCTGTAACCACGTACATGTAGGGGGGGGGTTAACAACCCCCCAAATACTATAATACCGAATAGGGTTATATATGGGGTGACAGTAAGTAGCTCGCAAACGTAGACTCTATTTGCTATCGATGGCAGGGGGGGTGAGTTGGGGCGAGCACGAGGAAGGGGGGGGTATGGAGCTGCGCTTGCCACCTTCCACCGCTCGGAGGGAGAGGGAGAGTGCGTGCGTTCAGCACCATGGTGTTGCGTGTTGTCTTGACGCCTATTAGAAGGAGGGCTACCTGGTATTTCTCAAGCCTATGGGGATATTTCTTAGTCGATCGGTTATATCGCTTAGCCTACGAGCTACTACTGGGGTATTTCTTTGCTTTTATAGGCCGTTCCTCAGCGCAAGGGCTATTATTCATAAACCTTGAGGGCGTCGTCGTGTTGTGACTATTATATTGAGGGATGTTGGGTTTTGTCGATGGAGATGATGATGGGTGTGTTGGATGGACTAATAATAGTAGGATGGTTTGGGTCGTAGAAGAGGGTGGATGGTGCCTGTGCATGACGACGACAGTGAAAATAGGTTGGTATTAGATTTAAAAAAAAATACAAGATGTTTTGACGGCTTTGCTTTTGCGTGCCCACGTTCTTTGCTTTCTTGTTTTGCTTCGCTGGCTGTCTTTGTCTTGTCTTGTGGGGTTGGCTTGCGAGCCTGGTGGGCGTGTGCGTGTGCGCAATGCACGCGCGTCTTTTCTTCGCGACCTAAGTCTGACTTCCAGTTGTTTTGTCCTCGTACTACGTAGTACCCTTCAGTTTTCTTTAGTGACATGTTGTTCGTGTTGTGTGATCGTATGCTATGATGCTATGTGGGCACGCGACAGCCTACTTTTGGCTTTAAATATGACGATAATAATAAAATGTTGTTTTTGTTTACATTCCGTTGTGGCCCATGACGGAGGCGGCGTTTGGTGATTGATCAAAAGGCACTAAAAGGGTGTTCAACACAGGGCACGGGCAGTAGATTCGAGGAAACGAACAGGCAAACCAAGCAGCGCTGATTTTCGTTCTTCCTTCTTGCAGACCCCCTTGGTGCTACATTTGTTAAGCAGAAGAAGGGGAGGGGGGGGGGGGGGGGGAAATTTATTTTCATGCGTGGCCGTAGTCGTATGTATGACCATAGATCCTCGCATCCCTACAGTGCCGGGACGGAGCATGTCGGGTTTTCACCGACCAGGCAGACACTGCTAGCACCAACCGCGAAGTTACTCATGTCGTGCACGGCCGTAGTCATATGACCATAGACCCTCGCATCCCTACAATGCCGGGACGGAGCATGTCGGGTTTTCACCGACCAGGCAGACATTGCTAGCACCACGCGATGAGGGGGGGGGAGGGGGGTAAGCCTATTGCTACTCATTGTATTGTCTGTCTGTAGCACTACAACTTATTACTGCTTATTATCTACCTGCAGTGGCCTGAGCTTCGGTCCACCCGTATTGTTAGGGAACGGGGGAGGGACGCGCGTTCTATTATGCGGTTGATGTGGGTCTTCCTCTCGACTTGCATTTCTTCTATTTTTGGTTTCGAACCCTCCGGGTCATAAAATATGTCATATGCTGTATATCGATCGCAATATGTCTTGTGTATTTTGTGACCCGGAAGACGACGGGCCTGTGTCTGTCTGTGTGCCTGTCGGTGTATTTTGTTTGTACGGAGATTATACATAATAATTTGTTGCCTGTGAAGGAGGTTATATACACACAATAATTTGTTGCCTGTTAAGAAGGGTGCCCGACCATGTAGGTGATAAGATGATAAGCCTCAAAATATTAAACACTTGGATTGCTGGTGGGCAAGTCCGGTTACGAGCTTCAGCACATAATAAGTACCAGTAGCTAATAAAAGACATACATGGAAGTCCAACTAACTGCGCTTCAAAAATATTTTCATATATACATGGTTTGAGATTCAGTCCACGGGCGGAAAAATCTAAGAGATGATACCAGTTAAAAACTCGTGTACAGGAGCTTGCTGGTATTTAGTTTCAACCTTATCGCTTTATTTTTCCACCTCAAACCTTTTTAGAGGTTTTCATTGACTCTCGGCGGCATTCTGGACAAACCCCCGGGCCGCAGGCGTCTGCATCCCTTCTTCGCCCCCCGGCACTTACTTACTACTTGCCTCTCCATTTTTTATCGGGCATATATATGGGATTCGCCACTCATTTCGTTCAGGATGCAATCCGATTAATTCCCACCACTTTTCTCGTCGATGTTCCTCGAACTTTGCTATTCTCCAGTCTGTGACTGGAGTGATCATTTGGAAGTATGAAAAAGTGGCCGCAGAAGATCAAGTATAAAAAGTGAACCCAGAAAACACACCCCGGGTTACCTGCCCCCTTGTCCGCTCGACTCTCAAATCCCGTTCTGCGCGTACAGCAGCAGCCTCGCGGCAGCAGTTTTGGCACACCTCGACAGCCTAGCACACACCATCGGTCTCGGGCACGTATCGGCATCAGAGCTGGAGGGTGTGCGCCACGCCGAGCGCAGCAGCACGCACGGCGGACGACACGCCAAGCACATCAGCACGCAGCCTCCCGATGGAATCAGCGTGTGCCCCCCTTCAGTGATTTCTCGAGGAAGCTCGTAGGGAATTGAACATGGATGCGTTGCCCTGCTGTTCCCCGGTGTACTGCTTAATTCTGAAGATAGATATCAAAGTTAGACGCTCGCATGAGGTAATCATCCCGGTGGTGGTGTGTGTGCTGCTGTGTTTTGTTTTTTGGTGATGATGATCAAAGGTGCTTATTCCATCCAGTGAGTCGGATCGTGTTTATTCCAGTGTGTGTGGTGGGTCGATATGACAGTTTTCGACCCGACATAGAGACAAGACCATAGTTTTTTTGGCTTGTAGAAGCCCCAGTAAACTGGGGAATTACAGGCAGGCGCGATGACCCTGAGCGGGTGCAACACAAATGCCATGATATCCCCGTTTCTCCTCTATTTGTTGTAGAGGCGTTACTGCGTTTTTCGAATGAAACTACGTTGATACCTGCCCCTCTCCCGCCAGAGTTATCATCTGCGCGGCTGCGAGAGAAAGCTAATGTATACCCAACACATTTACGAGTGAGCCTTTTTGGACCCGGGGTCAAACAGACAGGTTTGGAGGTTCCGGTATAGACAACCCTAGGTAAACCTAGGGAATACCGGTAGGAACCTATGGCACACACAAAAACAAATAAATTTCCCCATTTTCAATGACAATATTTGTTTGGGTCCCTATTTACTACGGCCCCCCGTAATATTAGTATGTTAGGGTCGTTCTTATCGAGCAGCTTTTTCCCATAATTTCCAATATTTTTTTCCCAAAAAAATAGGAAATCTTGGAAATCTTGGAAATTCTTCAGAGGGCAAAATGTTTGGAAGGCTTTACGTTCCAATAAATGGGGGGGAAAAAATGGAAAAAAATGGAAATTTAGAAAATTGCGCGAAACCAAATATTGGAAATTTTGGAAAATTAGGGCTCCGATTAGAACGGCCCTTAACCCAGTTAGTTGTGACCCCTTTTTAAGGGACAGCAACCAAAACAACGACAACCAACTTTGGTGCTGCCAACCGTCTACTGCGACCAGCGTGAGCGTCCATCAGCAATAATACGGCTATCATAGGAGCACTCTTATAATTTTGCGCCTGTGCCGTGTACGACTCTCCTTTTCATCGTATTACGGAGGACCACAGTTAATAGGACCAAATATGCCAAGTAAAAACACTGGAATATAAAGGTTTTAGTCGAAGCGATGGGTCCTGATTACTATGGTCCCCCGCAATAGCTCGGACACGAATGAATGTGTATAATCACCCCCCTATAAATGTATTATATATGTATAGGTGGGGGTTGGCGTCGGTTGGCAACGACGCTGCAAAACACGCCACTCGCTGCGTGAGCTAGACAACCAGGGTGCCGTTTTTTTTTGTTATTTTTTTTGGCGGTCACCAAAGCTGGCGGTCGAGTAGATAATTTGTGCGGGGTGGAGAATCTTTGCTCCGCACAAGGGGAATGGTCGTATCACGTAGTGTTAAAATGGCAAGGCGTCCGCGAGGCAGTTACATAGTAAAACCCATTGCTGTCTCCGGAAGTGGCCACACCAGAAATTAAATTAACTCATTGAAGCTGTCGTCCATATGCAAGTCCGCCTCAGAGGCGGTTCTTAGCAGGATGCAGCTCACCCTCCATGCGACTCGCCCAATACCTCACGGCGTTTCGCGCTTGGTGCAAGCAATGTCTGCCTGGTTGGTGAAAACCCAACGCGCTCCGTCCCGGCATTGTAGGGATGCGAGGGTCTATGGTCATATGACTACGGCCGTGCACAACATGAGTACACCCCCCCCCAATCACGTAGTCGCTGTAATCGTCTCTTCGCTTCTTACTATCGTCACGTTTTCCCTCTCAAGCTTGCTCAAGCCCTAGAATAGGGCTCAGAAGAGGCTGGTCTCCTATATATCCAAAGTAAACTTTGCTGGGGGGGGGGGGGGTATTTACAGGTGCGGAACTGCAGAGTGAGGGGATTGCTGAGGAATGATGGGTTGCGCACAGGCTGCGTACGGTAAAGGAGTACCAAGCTTTTATTTTCTGATGGTAGTGTGATCACTTGAGGAGCTTTAGACCTCGCCCAAAATGTATTTCGGAGGGAAATAAAAGGCGCTACGATATGTACCCGATGAACAATTCCATGGCCCAAGTATTCAATGAAGATACTGCAACACAAGAAACCATTTCCGACGATTCCCCCGTCATCCAGAAAACGTTTCAGCCAAATAACGGTATAACCTCTATCGTAGCACGCACGCGTCGGGTGTGGAACTGCGGGAAAAGGGACAGCGCGTGCGCGCACAATTTTCTTGTTTTCTGATTCGCAAATAAAACAATTACGGGGTGGTTTGGTTGGTGGACATCTCGTGGCTTGGAAACAAGCATGGCTGACACCTGTCTGCACGCGGCAGGGGACATCCGGGATACATCCCCGGGTTTCCTAGATGGACTTGGATCATCCCGGCTTGACCATATATATGTTGTAGGGACAGTAATTGTACGAAGTACAACACATACTGTAGGTCGGGTATATTTTAGCGGTTTCTCATTTTCTGAGTTATCGAACAAGCTATACGAGGCATCGAGCGCGCGCAACATATTTTCTGTGCGTGTCGTGTACTTCGATCCGTGATTAAAAAATCTCCTATATAGGGTTAGCTACTCGTTTCGCTACCGAAACAAAAAGTTAAGGGCGACGAAAACAATTCGTCGACCCTCCGGAAAAATACGTACCAGGGCATACATATGATACAACCGCCCCTACGTACTCGAGGGAAAAAACAAGAGGGGGAAATGTTATACACGCACATGTAAATATCACACCAAGCAACAGCCCATAGCACGTACGGTGAACGTGTCACCTCCGCAGTCCAACACAACGCGACTGGTGCTATGTAGCTATGTACTCGTACAGCAACACCAGCAACGTATTATTACTGTTAACACGCACCCTACTCTTAATAAGAGGCCGCTACTGCTGTATATACTATCGTACGATCAATGTGAGCGTTTTTTTAGTATCTCGTGAGTGTTCGGACTGTGCACGTAAACATAGCTCTTTCGTCTCATTGAAACGATAACAGATACACCGGTAGACACGATGGTAGACTAGATTACCAGATATAATAGTAGATTATATAGCACATTGTATCTACAAATATGTTCACATCAATAAATAAAACCGCCGCGAGGTCAACGTCTGACGCGACACGCTCGAAACGTGGTCGCTTCGACGCAGGACCCCCTCCCCCCCGTGCGCCGGTGCTTGTGACGACGCAACCGGTGAGGACGCCGGGGCTATTCCCCCCC